>APFE030897938.1:2867-52368 GCA_000404065.3 Pinus taeda
TATTGAATTTTAATAAAAATAAAAATAACAAGAAGAATTTATTTTCATAATTTAACTTATTAACTTTAAAAAGTAATTAAAATTTTTGAAAAATTAAAACATTAAAAAATTGAAAATGAAAAAAAATGGTAAGAAAGGAATATATATAATATGAGTGATAGTTTTAAAGAAATTAAAGATAGCTTTTGATGGGGGTTAATTGGAAGAGACAGGACTTTGTGAGTAGTGTCTGCCATTTCTCAGATGTGATATTCATTCAAATCTTGGAGGGGAGCGTCTGGCACCTGAATGTAGTGGCATGCATTATAATAGTTGGCAGTTTCTATATAACTACAACAACATGAAGGCTTTCAAGTATGTTGGTGAAGTATTGAGCGAAGGCAAGAGTTGGTCCTTGGTCTGCCTTTGCTTGTTATTTGTTATAGTTGAGGCTATGGCGAGTTCTGGGCCCTAGTGAGGGTGTAATTGAAGTTAGAGGTGGATAAGTTGACAACCTGCATGAGACTTGGGTGATGCAGTGGAGCTCTCATGGTGCATTGAATTGTTTACGGTTGTGGGGCATCAGGTTTTATGATGGGCTGGTGAGAACAAAAAACAATCATTCTAGTGTGATATCTTAGGTCAATTTCCTTTATATTTTAGTTAGTTGGTCTTTTAAAAGCTTGCTTCTTGGGTTTGTTCTGTTAGGGTTAGTGTGTCAATCCATTGAATTCCAGTCCTTTGTAGCTAAGTGAAGTTGAAGGTCCTTGGGATTCTGTTGATGTATTTGTTTCCATTGTTTCTTTATTATGGGTGATTTGGAGCATGAGGTGGTAAATTTAACGAAAAATCTATAGTGTCTATATGTTAATTCCACTTGTATAGTTTCAAGGTCCTTGGTGTTTGGTTGTAGTGTCACCTTGTCACTTTCTATCACCTAGGATTTTGAGTTTTTTCTAAGTATATTTCTTTGTCTCATGGTTTTGGGGATTGGGATGTTTGTCAAGGGTGGTGCATCCTTGATCCAAAATGATCTAGGGGATCAAAATATGATCAAAAATCATAATACTAAGAATCTCCTTAAACCAACGCCAAATCGTAGATATCATCATTTTGATTCCAACGACGTTTGAATCACCTCAATCTGATACTGTATACGAAAGTTATCGTGTTCTAAAGTTTTTGGCAAACATCTAAAAAGACAACTTGTAGGGTTGACTAGGCAGGCCATATAATGACATCATGCTGACATCATCATGCTAACTAGGACATATGACAAATAGGTGAACCAATCTGGCCTCGACAAGTGGTGGGACTTTACAGGTTGAGGTGTCAAAATTTTATTAGTTGTTTGGTTTTGAAGTGGGCCAATGAGGAGGTGCCACATGGTCCAATGGGCAGGCACCATGTGGCCCTCGATTTGTGTGCAAAATTTTGTTAGTCCAACCGACCAACCTAGTGATGGTCAACCTTGAGACCTCCGGTGAAAAAACCAACGACCCGAACATTATGCCATTCAGTTGTGACTTAATTGTATAGTGGCATCGTTTTGTTTATTTTCAAACGAAATCGGCATTTGGGGGAAGGGGCAAGGCACGTGGCCTAGCCCTAGGTTTTGTGCATCAACCCTCAATTGTATATGCAAGCATATGACCACAACAGAGAGGAACCGATGACGGTGGGGTTAGGCAGTTAGCCCTGACCCTCGGTGCCATCCGAAACCATATGACCGGGCCCCTAGTTTTATTCAATGGTGAAGTTAAAATCGGGGCGCGGAAAAAGTGAATTCAAATTTTAGGTAAGAGGCCCAAGCCCCTGCCCCTAGTTCCATTACGTGTCATACAACCAACACCCAAAGCGGAGGGCACTAAGGCCAGAGGAGCGAGTGCGTGGCCCATCCCCTGGCCATATGAATTCACATGACCGCATATTGGGGCTGAAAAGAGGCTCGTAAGGGTTATTGGTGCATTTAAGTAGGCGATAATTTGCACTGTTTGTGGCAGAAACATCGCCGATCCTATACAGATTTTTTGCCTGAGGGTTCTGTCAAAGGTATGATTCATTGCTTTGTTAATCAGTTTTGCTAATTTGCAGGACATATAGTAAAGAAATGTTCCAGGAAGCCTAACTTCGTTATTTTTCAATATTTTTGTGCCCCAAAAGAGCCTACATAGGGTTTTTTGGGTGTTTTGAACTCAATGGTAGTATTATTTTTGTGATTTGAGCATTGTATATTGGATAATTTGCAGAGCCAAGTCCTTTTTGTTGTAGACAGAGGTTTTGTTTCACTTTTTGAGGCCATATGGAGACCTCTTTTAGCATGGAAAAAGCCTAAAAAATGGTTTTCGAGCCTTCCAAATGCATCTGTAGTAGTTATTTCTTCATTAGAGAAACCATTTTCAGTATATTCTCAATTCTTTTGTGAGAAAGGGCCATTTCAACCCTTCATTATGAAGTAGCTGAATTTTGTTTTTTTGATCTCAAAATGAGTACAAGGACCTATTGCCACATTCAGTGAGAGAGTCCTTTTTCTTTCGAAAACATCATTTCTTTACTAAACGGATTCAACTTGTGAGCGATATTTCTCTGAATGAGAATGTTTCTTTGAAGGAGAAACAAGCGCCACTCTAGAAAGAGGTTTACTAAATGATTCAAATATTTGTAATGTACTCTTTTTTTTGTTGAGATCAATAAAGCGGCCTAGCCATTGGAGCAGGGCCCGAAGACGTAGCCTAGGAGGGGTGAACTCCATTATCACTCGGTTGTTCTCTTCTTTATTTTTTTCATGTTGAGTTTCATGTGATTTTGTTTCATATTTAAGTTCATTGAAAACTTAACTATTAACCTTTTAATAAGTTACAATCTAAGTGACCGTTTAAAGATCCCAAATGTATCAAGACTCGCAAAGTGTCAGAGGATGATCGAATTTTCATTTTTAGATCACGTGGTATCACAGTTAGTTATGACCAGATTGCAAGCACGGGTGAAAGTTTGCAGCATGCAAGGCTCCTAGAATAGGAATAAATGAATTATTTTCTCCAAGTGGAGAACATGGAACTAAGAAGATTGCTCAAAGCAACAAAAGAAGAGAATTTTAAGTTGTGCCTGATGTTGCAAAATGTCATTGAAGAGAAAACTGGGGAATGTTCAGCTATCAAAGATTCCCCCAAGATTCGACAAGTTTGTGGTCATGGGATGATTGATGTTTGTACCCTTTGTCAATTGAAGAACACTAGTTATATGTTAAATCACAATAGTAGTTTTCTTGAATCTTCATCTACCACTTCATCTACAAAATAGAAGGAAGAGGAAATGTTTAAGTTTCAGGAATAAGACCAAGAGTTACAAGTAAAAAAGAAGGTAAAAGATACTTCATGTCCAATTCATTCTCTTAACAATGATAATGATTCTTTTGCATCATTTGAGAAACATACCAAGGGTATTGGTATTCAATTATTGACCAAAATGGGGTGCAATGGTAAGGGTCTTGGAATCCATAGTCTTCAAATCCATAGTCGTGGAATCATTAACCCTATTGAGGTGAGTCCACAATCTCGATGTGAAGGATTATGTTATGTTCAAGAAGAGGTTGTAGAATGCTCCAAAATTGGAAAATCAAGGAATTCTTCAAGTGGGAAATTCGAGAAGAAAGAACTCCTACAAGTTGAAGGAGAAACACATCATGATGATGACGTTGATTGAAAAACATATCCTAAGAGAGATAAGCACTTCAAAGGAAGAACCAAGTCAATTTCTTCTTGTCAATAAAGTTCTCCTCACAAGACTCATAATCCAAAGGACAATCATAAAAGGTATAAAAGGCATGATTATTCAAATGCTTTCTATGACTATAAACAACATGATGATTTGAATGGAATGTTGTGAAATGTGTTTCCTTTCACTTTTTTTCATGCACCTAACCATTGTGTAGCTAAGTGCAAAAAAAGAAAGCATTAGTCAAGAAAATGAATATGTCGACAGGAAGTAAGACGAGGAAGGAAAATCCTCTTCCAAGTTCAAAGACATTTTTTCCAAGAAATGTTCACAAAAACTTTTGTATTCATTTCAACATAACTGGGCATTGGATTGAGAAATGTTGGAAGTTTTATCCACAAATTCATCCAAAGAAGGAAAAACAGGTCATGAAATCACCTTAGAAAGAGAAGGCAAAAGAACGTGTGAGGCACACCATACCCATCTCTGAAGTAGCTCCAGAAGAATTAAAATGCAAAAGGAAAATTCCCTAGCCTAGTTGGGTAAGAAATGGTTGGACTATTTGTTTAGTTAAATACTTCATTTCTTTTGTATTCCACATGTTGCATATCCCCATAGTGGCGTAATTTGTAAAAGTGATGTTGTGAGTAAATCACTTATATGCGACAATGTTTTCTTTGGCATGTTATGCTATTTTGGCTTGTTGTTGAGTCAATTTTTATGGGAATTTGGGATGAGCATTTGCATTACATCCAACATGCCTACAATCATGCCTAGTACTCATCTAAGCAATTATTTCCATTTGAAACTTGTTTGGGTTTTTTCCAAAATCTCTTTTGGATTTTATATTTGGGAAAGCTTTTGTTGTAGATGGACATGGTGATGTGGACAAAGGCAAACATTTTATTGAAAAAATGTAGCTAGCGCATCAAGGAGTACAAGAGAAACTTGAGGAAAGTAAACCCAAGTACAAAGCAAGGCATGGAAAACATTGAGTTGATCATGATTTCCAGGTGGAAGATCAAGTTTGGTTGTATATCAACAAGAAAATATTTCAAGGTAAAGATTGTATGAGCTACCAAGGAAACATGGTTATGAAGAGAATGTTCAGATTCAATCTATTGAATATTCTCCTCCTGAATGTTTAGATAAGTTGTGGGAAGACAAAATTATTGACAGGAGAATTAGAACTTCACGAAGAGGCAAATGGAGTATCTTCGAGTGGGGCTCAAGAGTATCAATCCAAGTAAAGCAAGGTGGATTGAGATTGGGAAAGTGAGGAAGTTGTACTCGCACTTACTTGTTGAGTAAACACAGGATTTTGGGGGTCCAAAATATTCCTAGTGGGAGGAATGATCTAGAATGATCCAAGGGATCAAAATATACTCAAAACTAAAAGTGCTCAGAATCTCCTAAAACTAGTTCCAAATCTTAGATCTCATCATTATGATTCCAACAACACTTTGAATCACCTCAATCCGACACCATATGTGAAAGTTATCACGTTCTTAAGTTTTTGGTAAACAACTAAAAGGTCAAGTTGTCGGGTTGAGTGGGTCATTGACTGGGCAGGCCATATAGTGACTTCATGCTGATGTCAACATACTAACTGGGACGTACAGAGGACAGGTGGACCAATATGATCTTGACAAGTGGTAGGACCATACAGGTTGAGGTGTTAGAATTTTATTGGTCATTTGGTTTTGAAGTGGACCAATGAAGAGGCATCACGTGGTCCAATGGTAAGGTGCCACATGGCCCTTGATTTGCATGAAAAATTTAGTTAGGTCGACCGACTGACCCGGCGGGGGTGGACCCTATGAGCTTAGGTGAACAAGCCAACAAGTTGATCATTATGCCATTCAGTTGTGACTTAACCATATAGCGGCATCATTCCATTTATTATCAAATGGAATCAACATTTGGGGGAAGGGGCAAGGCATGTGGCCTCAGGCCCAGGTTTTGTGCATACAGCATGACCAAGAGCCAAGCTAGCGATAGTTTTATTTGCCAGCATATGACCACAGCAGAAAGGAGCTGACAATAGTTGGTTCGGACAATTATCCATGGCCCATGGTCCCATCCAAAACCATATGATCGAGCCCCTAGTTTTATTCACTGGTGGAGTTTAAACCGACACACGGAAAATTTGAATTCAATTTTTTGGCAGGAGGCACAAGCCCTCGCCCTTGGTTCCATTATGTGCCATACAACCAACACCCAAAGAGGAGGGTGCTAAGGCTGGAGGGATGGGTGCTTGGCCCAACCCCTAGCCATATGAATCCATGTGATTGCAATTGAGGGTTGAAAAGAGGCGCTTAAGGGTTATTGGCACATTTAAGTAGGAAAAAATTTGCATCACTTATGGTAGAATAAACGTTGATTCCAGGCGTATTTGTTGGCTGGTGGTTCTGTCAAAGGCGCGATTCATTGCTCTGTTAGTAATCTTTGCCAATTTGTAGGACAAATAGCAGAGAAAATGTTCTAGGAGGCCTAACTTGGTCATTTTTCAGTCTTATCGAGCCCAAGAAGAGCCTACACAAGGGTTTTTGGGTGTTTTGAACTAAATGGAAATATTGTTTTTGTGATTTGATCTCTATATATTGGAAAATTTACAGAGACAAGTCCTTTTTTGTTGTATATAGAGACAGTGTTTGACTTTTGAGGCCATATGGAGACCTATTTTAGCATGGAAAGAGCCTAGACAAGTGTTTTCCATCCTTCCAGATGCATCTATAACAATTTTTCTTCATTAGAGCAGTGATTTTCAATCTATTCTCAATTTTTTTGTGAGAAAAGACCATTTCAACACTTCACTATGAAGCAATTGAATTTTGTGCTTTTGATCCTAGAATGAGTACAAGGAAATGTTGCCATATTCAGTGAGAGAGTCCTTTTTCTTTCGACACCATCATTTCTTTGCTAAAGGGAATTAACTTGTGAGTGAGAGTTATTTGAAGGAGAGTGTTTCTTTGAAGGAGAAATAAGTGCCACTCTAGAAAGAGGTTTACTCTATGAGTCAAAGATTTGTAATGTACTCTTTTTGTTGTTGAGATCAATAAAACAACCTAGCGATTGGAGCAGGGCTCGGAGACATAGCCTTGGAGAGGTGAACTCCATTATCACGTTGTTGTTATCTTGTTCATTTTTGTCATGTTGAGTTTCACGTGATTTTGTTTCATCCTTAATTTTGTTGAAAACTTACCTATTCACCTTCAAATAAGTTACAACCTATCTGACCATTAAAAGACCCAAATTTTATCAAGACTTGCAAAGTGTTAGAGGACGATTGAATTTTCATTTTCATATCAATCCTATGTTGTCTCTTTAGATAACATGGTTGAGTCTGAAACTTATGTCTGGAGTTGTGTGGATGACATAATTTGTCTAAGGCCTGGTCTTGAAGTGTTTTCGTCCAGTCTCTTCTCTTGTTACTTAGTAGGTCGTGAGATTTTTAGTGGATGCTCTAGGTGTACCCCCAATGTCTCAACTATGCCTCCAAGAAAAATAATGCGTTGCAGATAGGGGGGAGGTGGCAGTTCCTTGCAAGGGTAGAGAAGGGCAAGAATATTTTCCCATGATTTGGCTGCCACCTACTTCAATTTTGTTCTACCTAAGACGAGAAAGGAAATATGTAATTTGGAGACTCAATCAAGGATTAAGCATCAATCCTATTCTAATTAAGAAATCCTAGAGGACATGACATCATGGGTTCCTGACCCTAGATATACTAGGGGTAGGAAGAAGCAATACTTGAATTTGATCACTTTGCATTGTAAAATGAAAACTTTGTTTGACTTGGTTCTTAAGGACAAGAAAGTGGAGAGATATAATGTATTTTACACCCTAGATTATATCAAAATAATGCTCATAAATTAGAGGTTCTATCTGGACAAGATTTATTCCTACCTAGTGCACATGGAGGGCCACTTTGCATGTGAGTTTCACAATGGATATCTAATGGACCCCCTGAGTTCAAGTGTGAGAGTGTCAGCCACAATTCCCTCTTCTTATAATGAGTAGAGCTAAAAATGACCATTTATGGTGTCTGATGACTTTGTGGTCTATCTCTAACCCATTCAACGAGGTTCATTGGATAATATTCTTATCCTCCAAATATTTATTTGTTGATCCTGGATCTAATGGTGTGCTTGTCTATGTTTTGGATATGTTGTGTGTGAGATTTTGTTTGTCCGGTTTGTATGCCCATTCTACTGCGCGGATATGGGGTAAATGATGATCATAGATAATAGATTTGTATGGACTTTTGGGGTTTAGTTCTGTATGGCCTTCTTAGTCCTAGTCCTGTTTGTGTTGTTATGTGAGGAAATCCAAGGCCTTAAAGAGAAGTTTGGGAAACAGTGTATATTTGAAATCTTCAATTTGATTAATACAAAGTTGCAATTTACAACAACAACAAAAAAAAGACAAACTTAAATTGTGGACTTGGTTTATTTTAATGGATATGAATCATTTTTTCTTCTCATTAAGGCATTGTTTCTCTATTGATTTTATTCTCGATCATTTTCTTCTTATTTGCAATTTTTTTGCATTAAATTAGTTGCGTTGCTCAATAAATCCTCTTGAAATGTTAAATACTAATGTTTGACATGCAAATTTGTAAATATTTTTTTTTAGATAAAAAAACGCATTCTATTGCATTACGTAAACAAGAAATATATGGAGAACATCAGCAGAGACTTTCAACACTAAAAGATATGACCTGCCTACAAGAGGCTAGGTACCACTCCTCAAGTACATAGATCACAAAATCAAGAACCACCATGAAATACACTACATGAACCATAATAACAATGGACACAACAATATTACAACCACCTCCAACAACTTGAACACAAGAGGAAACATAACAACCAGTGAATATAATAGATTATGACTGCCACCATCAGTGACTACAGCCACCAACACTAGTGAGATGACTAGTGAACATAACACACTATAACTACCACCATCAACAATTTCACACACTAACGCCATTGATATTAACAACGAACCACATGGTTGGCCATGCCAAATTACCAAAAGAGAGTCCACCACCTGACATCTGATTAACTGATAGGGCAACTATGTGAAGGAAGAAGACCAACCAACACTCTAGAGGTGACATTATTCAAAACTAGAACCAAAAATCCCTAAGAGGCTATTGAACTAAATCCAGTGCCATAAACATACTTTCTCAAAAAATATAAGACTAAAAATCCAAAAAATCTGCCAATTCGTCTGGCATATGAAACAAAGAGTTGGGAGAGCTAGCGAATAGACTAGAGGGTCCATGAGGTCTCCAGACTCAAAATATGATAACAAAGTTTTCTCCACCCAATAGACACAAGCATCCAAATCATTAACCTTAAATCACACATTTCTAAGGATCTGCTTGATATCCTCCAGGCCAAAGAACAAGTTGTAGTTGTTAATTTAGTTAGTTTTCATCACTAATCAAAGCAAGGAATCCAATTGTAGTCTCGTATCTAAGGAATTCAAGTAAAGTAGCCATTTCTTCCTCATTTTACCAAGCTCTGGGAGCCCTATCATGTTCTCTTTGGCAACCTCTAAGTTTGAGAAATAGGGGCAATCCCCTAATTCCTTAGCTTAAAAAAAAAGGATCTCCCTTTGCATATCCAGGGGGAAAACATTGAAGAAGGAGGCAAGTGATTTGTTGATGAACTAAAGACGTCATTTACCCCCAACACCATGACCACCACCTTGACGACATAAGAAATGTTCTCGAGGAACCATGAACTACAAAGCTAAAAATCTAGGCAAATATTGTACTAAAGAGAAACGCCTTTGACTATAAACTGACGGAAAAAGCAATAACCTGTTAATGGCTAAGACAAAAGAATCATCCCCAAAAGGCCAACTCAAAGAAAAAGACGACCATTGACGAATGAATGCAGGACACAAAGACCTACCCCAAGAACCAATTTGTGAAAACAAAAGAGGGGGTAATACTGATCTGAAAATGAGATCTTAGACTAATATTAAGGTATTATAGACTCATGTGCAAGATTTGCCTATATTACTTAGTGCAACGGATCGAAAATATTGCGAATAATATAGACAATGAAGCAGTTAAAGAAACATAATAGACAAACACACATAACACAACAAATAATCAAGGAGTTCACCCAAAACTCTTGGGCTACGTCTCTTGGTCCAACTTTCAGTGGTGACCTCTCTATTATGTCTTCAAGAGCATATTTTTTACAAATGTGAGCTCAAATTGAGTCTCAACACAATAGGAATAAAACAACAGGGCTTTACTTGGATCCCCCAAGTCTTTTTGAGTACACAGACTCTCCCTCTCGCTCTCTGTCTCTGTTTTCTCTCTGTCCCAGCACTGCCTGCCCCTGTCTGTCATTCAGTGGCTTTTAAGACAATCGGTGTTTGTCTATTCGTTTTCCCCTTCGGGATCTCTGGCTCTCGGTCTCTGTCCGCTCAAATCCCCTTTGAGCATTAAACAATCATTTGTTAAACGTCTTCAGGGATGGTGGCCACCTGTTCTGCAACGGAAGGGACCATCGGCGCATTGAAATCTCAAAATTATCGTTTCTCTGTTTACACAGAGAAATACATAGAAACGCTGCCAAACTGTTGTTTACCAGACTTCAAATATCATCAATTCCGCCCTAGACTCCTATCGGGTCCGCCTTTGATCACTATCGGAAGTCGCACGTGCCCATGTGCCGTGGTTTCCTTTGTATTTGCAAAATATATTAAAACACGGAAAATCCCGACAAATGGCTTTATGGCGGACTTCAAATAATATAAAGTGGCCTTTATAAACCCTTCCGGGTTCGGTTTTATCGCATCGGGTGCATTTTCTTTGTATTTTGTTTATTTAATGAAAATGCGAAATACATAGAAAAACCCATTTACCGGAACTCAAAATATATTAATTATCATCTATAACCCCGTCAGGTCTGGCTTATCGCAAGTCGCATTTGTATCGGCCCCGCTCCTTGTATCGCCACGATGCGATATATCATAGTCGCATATCGCATAGTCCTTGGGCTGGTGGTAAGTCCTCCCTTGTGGTTTGCCGACGCGATATTGCGAGTTAACCTAGGTTGTCAATCTGTGTGCTTGATCGACGGTCCTCGTTGACTTGCACTGATCGATGTCGCAACTTTCATATGGTGCCTCTAATAGACTCCGCTTGCCACCTCCGATTGTGATATGTCGATCAAATCTGGACCATTGATCAGCCAAATCCGACGGCTCTTGTGCATTGTTGTTTAAGCTGCCAATAGCTCTGTTTTCTCTTTTTCTTCATGTTTTTCTCTCCCAATAGTGTTTTTCGCCATTTTTAAAGGTTCATCCTTTTGCGATAGTTTTTTTTTTTTTTTTTTGAAGACTTAGAGGGTTTTTTGGATCCATTTTTGGATCAAATACCCATTTTCCCCCGACGTGACCCCAAGGTTCTAGCAACCAATACTTAGGTGACAACATGACAAAGGAAGAATACTGTGAATGGAAACCCCCATCCCCCAAAACCCGAGAATGGGACAGAAAATACAACCAAGAATTACTTGGAAACAAACTTATGAAACACAATTTCAGTCATTGAAACAACGTGCAAGACTGGTAACTAAATTGAAAAGTGACAAGAGTACCAATAATCATAAATCAACATTGGACAAGAGTACGAAATACCTGAGAATTCAAACTCCACATGATATAAATTTTATAGATCTGCCACCAATTCAAAAACTAGCCCTGGCTCTGTAGTGCAAGAATAACATGAAATACATTGAATCCCCTCACTAACTACCAACTACCATGGATAATAGAGAAAAGCCAAAAAGTCCTCAAATTACCACCACAAACAACACCACGCAAAAGATATAGCATACACTACCATTCAAACCTCATTGTAAATGCCCATGAAACCAAAAGCATGGAGTGAGTAGCGTACCTCACCACCACTGTAGCTCTCGGATGAACTTTGCCACCCAATGTGCATGAATTTAACATGAAAGAACATCGGGTGCCTAACAAAAGTCCCACCTCCATCAATATGCCAAGCAATTGTTTCAAACACCAGATGTCCATCTCATCAACATACTAAATATAATATTTGTCAGGTCACTCAAATTATTTCTATTTCATACTAAATATAATATTGTGTCATGCCACTCCTTAAATTATTTCTAATTTCACATGTGGCCTCATATAAATTGATTTTTCTGTTATGATCTTACTTATTTTGATATTATAAATTAAAAAGTTTCAAATAATTTTGTAGTATATTTTTAATATCTATTAAAGTTAATATAATATTGGTTGTTTTTATTTACTGTTTGTTTTTTTTATATATTTTGATTGCTTAAAAAGAAAATAATAAATTATAAATAGTGAAAGGATACTTAATAACAAAAAGCTAAAAAATTATGTAAATGTTAAAAATGAAAAAGGGACTAAATTTTCTATTTAGGAAAAAAAATTATGAAAGGATAATTAAAAATAAATAAATATGAAAAGAAAATTAAAATATTAAAGCAAATGTTTTTATTTTTTTGAAAAAGATTTTAATTTGTAAAACCAAAGAAAATAATAATTCTTATTTTAATTTTTTTTATGAATCCCCAAATGCCATGGACATTATTCTAAATATTTTTATAGAGGATGAAATATTTTCTCTAGACTTACTTAGAATTTTGGGTTAAGCGACTTATAATTGGGAAATTTAAGGACATTAAAACACACCAAGCTGAAAATTTTAAAATTGAAGGGACTATCTACATCCCTCATGTACACAAGATCTTCAATTTGGTAGTGAAACAAGGTTTCCCTACACCTTGGATGTAAAGCCAAAGAAAACGGTTGAAAATCACGGAATCCGGGAGACCCCCCCCCCATACCTTGACACGTGACATTTTACCTATTTTTAAATGTGAGAATAAAAACATTCCCTTTTATTATAGGACCATTATGATTATCCCCATTTTCGCCAAGTTGTATGTAATTACTTTAGAAATAAGATTAGCCTATTGCTAGAAAGCCATGAAAAAAGCTAAAAGCAAGGTCGGGTTTAGGAGATATCATTCAACTATGGAGCAAATTGTTACTCTTAATATCATTACAAAGGAGTGTCACAATAACAAAAGCAATCTCTTATGTTGTTTCATTTACTTCGGAAAAATCTTTTGACACCATTCCCAAGATAAACCTTTAGAGGCGCCTTAAAGAGATAAAGGCTCCTTTTGAGTTGAGCGTTGCTATGACAAGTTTTTTCGGAAGAAATTAACTACAATATTGGAGTTAAACAAGGGTGTCCGTTGTCCCCTACCCTTTTTGGCATATATATTGACAAGTTTGAAGAATGTTTAGAGGAAGTAGGTTATGTTGGCCCAGTTTTTACTAGTTTAGTCATTACTCTTCTTCTTTTATGTTGATGATATTGTTGTTTTGGCAAAGAGTCCTTATGATATGGCCAAGAAACTAAGAATCCTCCAATATTTATGTTTTAAAATGGGTATGACTGTTAATATTGACAAAATGAAAGTCATAAAAAATAAATCCAAAAAGATAGCGTATGATAATTTGGTATATGGAAACAATAAATTAGAGAAAACATCTTCCTACAAATAACTCATAATTAATATCTATCACAAATTAATCTTAAATTATAGCATTAAGAAAATGATTAATGGTGGGTGAAAACTTAATATGGACTTGAAAACAATTCTGAATAATTAGATCTTTGGATATGGGATAAAAATAAACTCCTTTTTGAGACTCTTGTTACTCCTGTTATTTTATGTGAAAGTGAATTTTGGAGATGAGGTATATCCAAAGAGTCATGGGTAAAGATAAAACAAATCTAAAAGCAATGTATAACATATAATCTCAATATTAAAGGAAATAAACCATATTCTAGTGTCCTTGTCTAAAAAATTATTTTACTTATTGGGAGCATGGTTATTACGGGGTATCTACTATATAAGAAGAGGTTAAACAACATGGAAGATAAGAGGATTCCTAAAATAGCTTCAAACTTTAGCTAAAATCACATTTGCCTCAAGAGGGGATGGCATAAGGATGTGCGTTCTTGGCTAGACCATTGGAGGATAATGGATGAGATCATTTTGCAGAATAAGGATTTAGAGGAAAAATTAAAACTAAGATCTTATAAGGAGGTGCTCAACCCAACTCTCTAAAATGAAAACTATCTTTTTGTCTTGACTATTGTAAAGAAGAAAATAAATATTGCTAAAAAAGAAATCATGAGTTCTAGTCTAGAGAAGTTGGGCATTGGTCAATTCAAGACTTGGAATGAAAGGATCTATCACCTTTGGGACAATGTGAGGGTTGAAAATGAGAAACACTTTCTCTTAGATTGTCCATCATATACTCACATAAGATCTAAAAATTTTAAAATGTGTCACGCTACCAACCTTCTTGATTTTTTAACTCAACAAAATTATGGTGATCTCAGAATGGTTTTCTTAATGCTTTTTGAGCATACAAATATAGTTTTAAAGAATTTCAAGTAATATTTTATTTTTTTAATGTTTGATAAACCATTTTTGGTTTAAGCAAAAATAACTTTCATTATTATAAATTTAATGAAGTTAATTTTTTTAAAATAAAAGAAATCAAATTTTATAAAAATAAAATAATTAATTATAAAAATAATAAAATTATAAAAGAAAAGAAATGACAAAAAGAATTAATAAAAAAATCAAAATTAAAATTAAAATTAAGAAGAAAAAATTGTAAATATAAAATAATAAATAGAAATGGGGAAGGGAAAAAATTCAGCAAGTAATTGGGAAAGTCTTAAAAAAGATGCAAGTTTGATAACATAGAAGGTATAGGAAACATTTAATAATTAATATATTTTATTAGGATGAAGACGTTGAAAAATGTGTGTATTTATTTTTATTTTTTCAACAAAAATGAGAATAGGATTTCTATTACTTCAAATATGTGAGGGTAACACAATTATTATATCATAGACATTATTCAAAATTTGGGGCTTGATCCAAATAATTTTTTTCTTAATATTTTTTTTAAACACTCCAAAATCCTAAAAATTGAAGCTTTTTGCTAACTTTTCTACTATATCTATATGCATATATGCAATAAAAAAATGCATAATTAAACAACATTTACAAAAGATTATACTCATAAGCTAATGGGAGGAACCATCTTCTCTCTTGGTTTCTTCTTGTTAATGAGGATCAATGACATTGAGATCTAGTAGTATTTGAGTTGTTATAATTTGCTCACCACTCGAGAAGGGTGTTCAATTAGTCCTTGAATCATTGTTGACTGAATGTTTTCAATTTATTGGTGCAAGTTGTTTAGGTCATCCTCATTTTTGTGAATGATACTTCATTGTTCCATAAATACGTCCATCACTGTTGTGATTCTTGACACTATTACGTTATGCTTCAGCTGCATTGTGAGAATTTTAACTTGCGATTGATTGATTCTATCTAGTATTGTTTGATTTCTTCACTTACTAATTTAGATCTTCTCAACACAAAACCCAAATAGAATTGCTTGATATTCCTCTCAATGTTCAAATCAATTTGTAACCAATTCTAGAGTATTTAAGAGGATTTCAAGAGAGATAAGGAAATAGGGATTCCCCTTGCTAGGGGCCAGTGTACCCCCAAGTCAAGGTAGAGTCCCTAGTTGTCCCATTAATCAAAACAATTGATATTTCCCCACTTCAATTCCAGAATCCTCCTTTCCCACTTGTATCGTATCCTCCCTAGCCAACAACAATAAATATACATCATGGAGTATACTCCATTGGAATTTCAACTTATAATACACTGTAAGTTGGAATTTTGAATTACAATATACTTCAATAACACACACACCCATTGGACACCCACCCAACTAAACAAAATTCTTGTTTTTAATTCAATCTTATGTTTGACTCTCAAAACTAAAATAGGAAAGTAATCTCCCAGTTCATATTCAATTCTAGGGACAACCCTTTCTTATTTGTCCATGAATTCGGTGATCACCAATACATGGATACTATAACTTTCATAACCATTTGCTTCATTTGTATCAAATAAGGATTTCCATGACTTCAAACTATTGATTTAACTAGACAAGAGATACACAATGGCTTTTACCTTAAAACAATGACACTTGATGGCTACACCACAACAAACCAAAAATATTAATTAAAATCCAAACGTCTCTCACACTGTTATTATCCCCTCCGTGCCAACCTAGAATTATATTTATGACCAGGGGTAGAGCAAGGGATGTTGATTTGGATTTAATTTGTTGTGCATTTGTTTCTAAGGTTGGATAGTCCTCTTTCCCCAGTCTTATTAGAACTATCCCAAAAGTTTTGTCTTCGTTTTAAAGCAACAAAAGGGCAAAAGTCATTATTCAAAATGTTCCTTATAGGAAACCACTAATTCCTATAATATAGTTCTTCTAACTTCCCAATATGGTGGTATAACAAACTACAATTCAACACAAACCACATGAGTGTCCACTTTCAGCAATGATGATCCTTTCCTGCAAATGTGGGGAAGTAGTCAGGGGTTTCTGGTGCTTTCATTATATATATCTATATATATATATAAGAGGGAAAAAACAAAAGGCCATAGTTGCTCTAAATTTCTCACCATGTTTATGTTTTGGGGAGCTTAGGAATGGAAATTAAACATCCTCAATTTGTTGGGAAAGGTTGTGGGAACTTGGAAGCATTTTGAGAATTTCAACTTCAAGGAAATGACAACTTAGGAATGGATTTTTGGTATAGAAAGCTTTAAATTAAGATTATATTTTTGTTATTAATAAATACCATTTCTCAATGTTATTAATTTAAAATGTAAATATAGTTAAACTCTTCTATGGGGCATTACAACCTAGGTTTTGGTCTTGTCTCAATAGACATATCATGCTTATTTTGATAGTGTTGATGAAGTCTTGCTCAAGCCTTAGATTTTCCTTCCTTTAGTATGGTTTCAGGCCAAAGAAATGTGTAGCATTACATAGTGCTAATTGAATATAAAAATCTAAAATAAATAAATAAAATATAAACATACTTTTGATTCAATTATACAACACAATAATGTGTGATTATTAATCAATCACTTCAATTTTTTTTCATTATATTTTCATATTAAAAGAATAATATTATTAGTTTTTTTTTTAATCCTAACTAAATTAATGATTCAAATTTACAAAAATGTTTAAATGTATTTTGTTTCTTAATTCATAAATGAATATTTATGAATATCAAAATTTTAGTATTTTGTTAAATATGTCTATAATATTATTAATTAGAAAGTTAATTAATTAAAAGACATAGGGTATAGGTTTATTAGATACTTTACTCAATAAAGATATGTAATGGCATTTTGATGATATAAATATAAATGTAAAAGTGTATATTTTTAAAAGTAGACTAATAAAGTATAATTTAATGTAAAAAATTGAGGATTGTATTTAAGGTATATTGTTGCTAGGATTTAATTTAATAATGACTTTATAATGTTTTGGTTGTCATTCACATTATTTTAGTTAATTAGTAAATACATATTTAGCTATAATAAAATAATTTTAATGTTTTTGTTTTTAATATAAAAATTAAAATAAAAAGGAGTACATGTATAAAAAATTATATATAGACAATGATTTAGGAGTTGAATATGTAAGTATTTTTTGAATGATGCAAAATTAGTAATTTGTCTAAATAATTTGATTAGGACTAAATTAAATTAACTTAATGTTATTATAATTTATAAGTACATTCAGCCATGAGGGTTAGTTTAATTGGTCGAAGCACCTCACCATTGCGAGGTCATGAGATCGATTTTCCTCAATACCTTCAAGGTTAGGCTCTGATTAATTTGGTTGGTGGGATGTAATCCCTTCGAGTGGATCTGCTTAGATATGATTGAGATATCCATAAACATATCGTAAAATATTCTACTCTTAGAGAATGCTTATCTTTCTAACTTTATCATAATAACCCATCAAAAATTGAACCAATATAAAAAGAGTGTGAAAACTACCTCCCACCTATTCAACTTATTACCTCTAAATTAAATATACAAGCATTAATAAAACCAACTCAAATAACCATTCAAAATTTATAAAAAAAAAAATTGAAGATATCTTTATACTCTAATAAAGACGCTATCTATATATTCGACTTAGGTATTACATCATATTGTCTCTTGCTTATTTTATTTAATGTTCATAAATTAGAACAAAAGCAAAGACCATGGTTTGAGGGATTTCATTGCAAACATTTACCATCTAAACCTAAACTATTGTATCCAAGGCACTTGATGAAATAATATCATTTTATTCTTTAAAAGAGAAAAGGAACGTACCAAAGTCTGCCATTGTCATGGATTTATACTCGAAAAAATTATTTGTTTAATGTACTTTACAGTCCCTTTACAAAATAAATATTACTTTTCTTTGTTTAATGTACTTTACATTCCCTTTACAAAATAAATATTACTCAAAAGTTGTGGCACGCAACACAATTCAACAAACCAACAAACTGTTCCATCCATTTGCTGAACATATGAGATGAATGGTGTATTGCGGTTTTGATAGTTGACCAACTATGGACTATCTTAATAAATTAGGAGATAATGAAGATGTACCATGTAAAGAGTAAAATTGTTAAGGTTAAGGCATTTATAGGTTGGAAAATACATTATTCATCATTTAACATTCCAAAGCCATTTAGAAAATAGAGACATTGCACAAAGATGTAAAGACTTTTCTCATTTAACATCATGTTATGTAGGTTTTAATCTCGTACAGAAATTACCTACATACGAATTTTAAAAAATAGAAAATAAACAATGGCGAGAGCATAACACATAAAACAAATATACACAGAGATTTTCCTCTGGATCTAAAAATCGAGACTACCATATTGATTTTTCATTATGTTCCTTTCAATGTTACAATACATATATAGACACGCTGAAGCATCCATTAACTCTGGATTAGAACATAACCATAGTTCCCTTGACCGAATCTACAAAATACCATGGACCAAAAACCATCGTGTCCAAAACCATGCACAAAACCATAGGTAGGTTCACTCACCTAATATAGGGTCCAAAAAAAATTCCCCGGGCGCTGCCGCCCCCCTTAAGCCCCTTGTGACTCCCCCGTTGCGCATCGGCGCAACGAAGGGGGCGCTTTGCCCCCCCTCTAACTCCACGGTTTGACTACTGGGGCTAACCGTGGAAATAATATAACACAACCCAAAAATATCCCACTTGTTGTTTTTTTTCCACAAGGGGCCACAAGAGAGCTTAGTTATTTATCCAGCCCTTCAATGCCCATTGTTTCTCGAGCTCATATATTTTCTCAATCCATTTGCATTGTTCTTCGAAGTGTCCACCTTTACCAGCAACACCTTTTTGTCTTCTATCATATCCCTCACAAAGTGATACTGAACATCAATGTGCTTTGTCTTTGAATGGTAAGCAGGGTTCTTTGCCAAGAAAATTGCACTTAGGCTGTCACAGTATATTCTTATAGCTCCCTATACTAACCCCATATTTGAACACAATCTCTGCAACCAAACTGCTTCCTCGCTTGCATGAGTGGATGCCATGTATTATGCCTCTATAGTTGATAGTGCCACTACAGATTGTTTCTTACTCATCCAACTGACTGCACCTCCAAATAGGTTAAACACATACCCACTTACAGATTTTATTTGATCTAGATCTCTAGCCCAGTCTACATCAACAAAGCCACGGATATCCAAAACTTTCTCCAATCCTGGTCTTCCTTGGTAGCACAAACCATAATCACTAGTGCCACGCAAATACCTGCAAACCCGCTTCACTGCTGTCCAGTGCTCCTTCCCTGGTTTTGACATAAACCTGATCAATACTCCCACTACATGTGCAATGTCTGGTCTAGTACAGACCATTGCATACATCAAGCTACCGACTGCACTTGCATATGGAACACGGGACATGTCCTCTTCCTCTTCTTGTGTCTTGGGACACTGTTCAGCAGATAACCTCACACCTACAGGAATAGGAACCTTCACCGGTTTACTATCCTGCATATTAAACCTCTGCAATATTGTCTCGACATACTTCCTCTGGTTTAACCAGAGCTTCCTCTTTGCCCGATCTCTTTTAATTTCCATGCCCAAAATATAGTTTGCAGCACCGAGATCTTTCATGTCGAATTTGGAGGACAATTGGGTCTTCAAATCCTGGATAATTTCTTTGTCATTTCCAACCAACAACATATCATCAACATACAAGACCAGATAAATAACACGGTCACCAATAATTTAAGATACACACAGTGATCTGCTTTGCTTCTGGTGAAGCCAAGTCCCCGTATAAATGTATCAAATTCTGATACCACATCCTTGGATGACTGTTTTAAACCATACAGAGACTTCTTGTAACTGCAACTAGTTCTTTCTTACCTCCACGCAAAGCCTTCAGGTGCTATCTGTAATTTTCCTCTTCCCACAATCCCGTGATGAAATGTTGTCTTCACATCCATCTGTTCTACCTCAAAATCAAAAGCAGCAGCAATAGATAAAATTAATCTAATAGAGTTACCTTGGCAACAGGAGAAAAAATATCACCAAAATCAATTCCCGGCACCTGGGAATAACCTTTTGCTACCAACCGAGCTTTGTATTTCTCCACCTTCCCTTCTGCATTGTCTTCTTCTTGAACCGCCATTTGCTGCCAATGGGTTTCCTTCCAGCTGGCAACTCCACCAGATCCCAAGCCTCATTTTTGTGCAAAGATGCCATTTCATCAACCATGGCCTCTTTCCAGAGTTTTCCATCCTCTGAATCCACTGCTTCCTTCACAGTTCTGGGATCATCATCAGTAACAGACAACGCAAAGTTTGAACAGAAAGCAGATGGACTATACCTTTCTGGCTGCCTTCTTTCTCGCACTGATCTTCTCACGACTGGAGTTTGTGGCTCTTCATCTTCTGATTCCTCCTCTGCTACAGAGCCTGATTCTTCCTCGTTTAGTTCAAACTCTATCTTCACAGGTTCCTTTGGTTGGACTTCATGTTTGATAACATCTTACACCTCTCTGAACACCACATCGCGGCTGTACACAACCTTCCGTGTGACTGGGTTCCAAAGTTTATAACCCTTTAAACCATCCTTATACCCAATAAAGATGCACTTTTCAGATTTACTATCCAATTTGGTTCGGTTCTCCTTTGGAACATGTACATATGCATCACATCCAAATACCCTCAGATGTGAAATGGAAAGAATATAACACAACCCAACAAGAGGCATGTGAGCTGCAACAATGATATGACGAGGTCAAAGGGACTGTGCAGATGGTCGCCCTTACTTAGAGGCTTGCACGGATGTAGGAGGCAAAGGGGCTTAAAGAATAGGTGGATGTTGCTCGACACAAAGAGGTGGTCCTAAAAGCATGCCTACAGCCATGGACAGATGGAGCATATGCGATCACAACTTCCATTGAAGGAAGCTTGTGACATTGCAGGCCACTCAGTAGAAGATTCAGGGCAGTAGTTCAGCGGCAGTCACTGAGCAGTGAGTGGAAAAAGTCCAGCAAGCTGCCGCTCAGTGCGCTGCCAAGGTTGTGGTTATCCAAACAGAGCTAGGAGGTATTCACACTAAGATCTCCGTGCCTGTAGAGTGACTCAAGGACAAGTCACAATGTTTATCTTGGGGGCCTGCTGGGAGTAGGATCCCCCAAGGGTAGTTTTGGGGCTAAAAGCCCATATTTTGGTCCAATTTTGTAATCCAAGTGTAAAGACTCCACATTTGGTGGTCACAGAGCATGTAGATGTTAAAGAGTCATAGGGTTGTCTGCCCTTATTTTGGTAATGTAATGTCAGTTGTAAAGGATTGTATAAATAGAGCTAACCTCTAAGTAGTTTGATAACGCAAAGATTCATGAAGATATGATGTATGAGAGATAGATCTGAAGTAGAAGTCTAAGTCTTGGGTCATAGCATAGGTAGAACTTTGCAGTTGAGTGCACAAAGGCCTAGAAGTCTGCAGCTGAGTGTGCGGACCCTTGTCGTTGAGTGGACAGGGTGGGTCAAGTCTGTAAATTCTCCAGAATCATCAATAAAGAAAAGTATTCTATAATTTCTATGTCTTTATTTCTTGTTTATGCATCTCTTAGGTTGGGTATGAATTTCACTTATAATGCTTATATGATGCGCAAATGTATGTAAATGTGTTGGTTAAAATAACGCAAGTACGAATATCTGTTTACATGAAGCTAACTAAGATTGGTTAACAACATTAGTAAGACACTTGGCATAGTCTAGGAGATATCGCAGTTTGCTTCCCTAGTAGGACAAAATTCCCTAAGCTACAGCTTAGAGCTGTGCGAAGCCAATTGCACCCTTTCACGATGGTACTGAAGAGTGGAGCAGAGGGCTAAAAACATGCGGGAAGGCAGGTAGAGTCATAACAAAACAACATCACAACCATCTCAAGGGTGCAGAAACTTGGTTCTAGCATCCCCCCATACTGCTTTGGGTAAGACATCAGTTTGCACTCCACAAGTTGATGCCGAAAGGGCCAGTAGTGTACAGATTTATTTGGCTAACTAATGTTGAACCTGGGTTAGGCCCCCTCAAGCCAACAGCTATGTTGGGTCAAATGTTGACACACTCCAGATTCATGTCGACGATGTTCAAGAGAAGTCCTATCTGTAGTTCATTACCTATAGATTGTCTGACCCTTTGCTATAGTCTTGAATCATACTTATTCACTTCACTTTATTCCTTATTTCATGTCGATAATGGGAGAATCATCATGGCCCTCCTTTGATGGGTCACTTCCTGTCGACTTCATCTCATTATCCAAGAAGATGACTGAGAAGCTCCCTTTCAATACCTTAGAGTTTGCATGCCTTAATGGCAAGTTTCTTGCATCCGACAATAGGTTTACATCATTGGCCTTCAAACGGATGATTCTACGAGTGTTCGACTTCAGCTTCATTTTCACATTCATGGATTGTATTGTCGTACCTTGAGGGCCATTGTCATTATTCGTGGCTCTTCTCATGCTTGTTAACGGTCCACATCATTGGTCAGTAATAAGGTGGTTTTCTAGAATGCTCGACTTTGACACTTTCATTTGCATGCTAGAATTCATACTTTTATTGAGTTGGGATGGACCACAAAACCCTGAGTCTTGTCTAATATGAATCAAGTTGCATGGAACTATTTATTGTTCATGATTGTACACATCTTTCTACTATACGGATGGATGTGACCATACCATGGGACTTTATATTTATGATGATGATCCTTCCATATCTAATGGTTGTACTCATGCCTTGGATCTTAGATCTACAGATGATCCTTTTCAGTTGGATGGTTGTGCCCATACCATGGAAATTTTCATAAAGTCATTTCTATCCAGATGGCTACATCCATACCATGGATTCATGTTTTTATATCATATATGTATATGTATATGCATCCTTGATTTGCAGGTCTCCTGACAGTGATTTTTTTCGTCCTTGCAAAATATTGTAAAGCATCTTAGTCATCACTCCCTGTTCTTCCTTCATGCTTTAGGGGCATATGTTACACAGTATTTTGTCACACCTTTGCACTTCCCTGATTCATACCCCGAAGTTCCCGAAACTTGACAATCATGCAATATACCCATCCTGATATGTAGCTTAGATCCTCCCTAAAACACTAATGGAAAAATTCCTTAAGCCTTCTTTAAACAATAGAGCTCTGAAAACTTAATTTCAGGATCAATGTGACCCTAACACTAGAAATTCATGTTGATTGCTAGCTGTACTATACTACCCTTGTGATTCCAACACACCTTTTTCTTGGATACGTGCAATAATCCCTAACATGGAATTTTTCCCAAAGAGTACAAGAAGCTTCATGATCTAAAGGCTTCAAGAATGACAAGGTGGAGGTTGTTCGGTGTGGATGTGGTCAAATTCTCCCAATATTGTTCTTTGATATTATCCTAATGAGCTTCCTCCTTGAGATGAGGGCCTTCCCCTATGTTTCAATAGATCTTAACTCGCTCTCCCTGCCTATATATTCATCCTCTCTCATTCCCAAATGGTTGGTCTTTGGCTATTTACACCCTTATGCTAAGTTAGTGCCTACACGCTACTCATTTGGCTTGGAGAAGAAGTGCTTAGAGAGCTTGAGCTTGGAATTGGACTTTCACTCAAGGGGAACTTATTGACATCCATGCTTGGTTTTATGCTTTCTCCTTTATTTTATTAATATATATGTTTTGTATTATTCTATTTATATTTTTATGCTTCGTTGTGTCTTTGATCTCTTGTGCAGGTATTCAAACATTGTGAGCAGTAGAGCTGAGCCTGAGGCACAAACGATTCGATGTCTTCAACAAAGAAGTACGTTATAGCATCAGAACAAGGTAGGCCATCTTCCTCTTCTCTCATTTCGATTTTATTTTAGGAAAGTGTCCTTGTAGATTGTCACATAGGTTTCTAGTCCCACTCATTGGGCTAGAGGGATTGTTTCTGTTCGCAGAGAGGATTTTCCTAGACAAAAGTAGACCATATGGAACCTTCCTTCACATGTAAAACACTTTTGAAGAACCAACAACAACTTGGAATAATTCCCCTTAAATCAAGTTCTGGAGATGCCTGCAATCATATCAATCCCTCAATGTTCTTCCATAAAAAATTCATCACAATTATATCGTTGGAACTTTTGGACTTTAAACCATGTCTCCCCTAACCTTGGGATTTCAGTAACATGGGAAATGGTGTCTAGAGAGACATTCAAACTCAATATGCCAACCTTCATGCCAATCCCTATGAAATTGATGGTGAAGTCTTTAGTGATTTGCGCATGAAAACCCTGCATTTTTTGGAAAAATTGGAGACATCCCACGTTGGAAAATGACTGTACAAAAGTTGGGCATTCTTCAATAAATTTCATATCTGTGGGCTCATAACACACTAAAACACCTCCTTTGTATTATTTTCTGGTTTCCATGCTTATCGGCATGTTAGGAGCTGCTTGTGAAATGCTTCCTCTTCTCTTGCAAACTAATTTGAGAACACCTAGACCACACTAAGACCACGACTAGACTCATTTTGACCACATAAAATCCTATTCAACAACAATACTTGTGAACTCTTGATAGCAACAACTGGTATAAATAGGAAAAGGAGAGGAAAGGGTGAATAAAAAGAAGTGGAGGACATGAGAATAAATGTGTATTATGACTCAGTAAAACTCTGACATCACTAACAATCATTTAAAATAAAATTGTTACACAACAACGAACTTTCGTAGCAAGACAAGTGTTAGGATGGACCGTTTTGCTACAGAAATATCAGGGACTTTCGTATCGAATTTTAGGTTTTCTGAACTGGAGTTGTTGCGAAAGTTTGTAAAACTGTCAGACAAGTCAATCATGAAACGATGACCTCGAAACAAATGGAATTATGACCTTTTCTCTTTTATGATGACCCTATCAAACACTAAATTTACCATATGACAACTTTAACATGAACCTAAACATAAAAACCCTATCTAAGATGACTAATCAGACTAAAATTTATTTCTAGGGGTTATCATGGATAACAGGAACAATAGATAAACTATTCAGATGATCCACATTTGAAAGGTCCAGTGATTCACTCAAAACCCTGCATAGTAAAATTTTTAAATTTTACAGTTGATTTTACTGAAAAGAAATTTCACAATTTTTGTTAGATTTAATTAAAAACCAGAAGAAAAAAAAAAAGACACTACATAGTAAAAAAATTACTATTTCATTTTACTAATAAAAAATTTTACAATCTCTATTCTTATTTATATTTAATTAAAATTTAAAAAAACAAAAAAAAAACTAATGTTTACCTTAAACCCTTGCTTCTTCTTGCTTATGTGACTGCAAAATTTCACCTTAGGGTTTAACTCCCTCTACCACTTCACAATTATTGTTTTTCATTTTAGGCATTTTAGATTTAATAAGTTTGTGTATTATTATATAGGGTGTTTCACATGTAAAGCATGGTGACCAGTTGTTGAATGAGATCCAGACCCTATCGACCATGTCCATTTTTTTAAACGACTTCAGTTTACTGGTGCACCATCTTTTATATAACACACTGGTGTGCAATTTATCATATAATGCATCGAGTTTCCTATGACAAATAACACCATTAAGTAAAAAAACTTGTGTTTTATTTTTAATTGTTTTTGTTTTTGTTTTCATTATTTACTACGATGGCAGTGTCTTTATTGTTACCTATCACACCATCATAATTTAAAGTAATTAAAAAAAAAAATTGTTCTCAGTGCACAATAATTAAACGTCTCATGCCTTAGCTAAATTAAATGCATTGTTGCTTTTTTCACATAAGTGCATGAGTTATTAGAGTTATTTTTGACTAAAAGTTAGGTGATTTATTTATAAAATATATCTAATGGCTTATGTGTTGAATGGTATAAGTTGTATATTGATAAAAAAAAGGCTAAGAAATGGTTAAGTAGAAAAAAAGTTAATCGACACAATGATAATACATCCAAAAAAGAAAAGAAAAAAATAAGTTCTTTGTAAATTCTTTACAAATTAATATGTTTGAACTATATGTAAGTTTAGGTAATATGTATTGATTAGTGTGTGTCATGCAGAGCCACAAAATAGAAAGCTCGATAAGATTATTTCTGATCTAAGTGTTAAAGAGCATAAAATCCTAATGGAAAAATTGTAGAAGGATAAATTAGGTGAATGAAAAAATATTATTCAATATGAGTTTTTTCCTTTTAAATGTTCATTAATAATATATTTAAGAATATTAGATAAAACGTTTCAACCAATCTATTAATTCTAATATGTTTAATGTTCTACAGGGACCAACAATGAAGGAAAAGAATGTCATTCTAAGAAAAACATTACAGAACATGTAAATGACGATGAATTGGTCCTTAACTCATCTGAAGTGGTGTTAGAGGTTAATGAAAGGTGGATTTTTTTTCAAAACTATGAGGGGTATAGTGGAACAAATGTATGAACGTACTTTCTAATTACAATATAGAAATCAATCCAATGATTCCAATCACCAAGTTATGTTAAAACTACAAGAAGTGTTTCTAGAGCAATGGTTAATGAGGCTTGTCATACTTAGAATGGACAAAACATACAACACCAAAAAATAATTATTCAAAAAATAATATTCTTAATTAAAATTATTTTCTAGAATGCTATGTATATATTACTACATAGCATTCATTTATTAATATCAATTTTGTAATATTTAGTTTACATATATCATTATAAAAATAATTTATTACTTTTTGAGGAAGAATAAGAAAATTCCGAAGCATTAACGAGATGATATTTGAAACATGACAGTAGGAATGTCGAAAACAATGTAGAAGGAGATGGTCAAAGAAATGGACATAATTGCATTAGAGGAGAAGCCATCTCAAGAAAAACGTGCTTCAAATGTATGTAACCATATAATTTTTCTATTAGGTACATATAAAAGTAAATAATTTAGTATTAACTATTATTTTTCAAGTTTTTCCTTGTAGAAAAGAAAACAAAATGGAACTCATTCAACACATAAAATTGGACGACAAGGAAGAAAAGCGTTGATGTCAAAGTTTGTGAGTAATTTTAAATATTTTCTTATAACAACTTAAGGTTTCATTTTTGTATATTTTAAGTTTTTTTACGATAACCATCCTTGAATGTCTTCAAATATATGCTAACTTACAAATAAGAGTCATCAGAACAATTGATTGACATTGGGTTAAATATGGCTTATGAGTATATGTTGGCATATCAAAAATTAATTATGAAACTTAAAAGTATATATTTTATTTTTCTTCAATGAGTTTATAATTAAAATAACAAAAATAATCCTCTATATTAAACATATGATTTGTTATGGAGTATAAAATACCAAGGAAACAATGTATGGAACTACGTCAATAGAAGAGTTGTCATAAAAATGCATGATACTTGGTTTTGAATCCATGTCTACAATTCATGACTCACTTCTTACTATGGTACATTGTTATTTGATTTACATTGAAGAATATTATTTATTTAAATTTTAGTTATTCTCACCAATGGATCATGAAGAAGATGAAAACAATCAATGCAATCAAAAAAACATTCATCCAAATAGACCAAGTCATCAATGTAGCATAATGTAATGGATATAATGTCCCAATTAAAATACAGGGGGTTACCAATAACTATCTATTAGAGAGCCTCTTATTCATTTATAATAAAACACATTTTAATTTATTCTATTGTGTTGTCCAGTGTCACCGTGAAATGTTACACCATTGTTTAAATGTATGGGCGATTAAATGTTATAATGAAGAGATGCGAAATCTGATGATAGAAAAAAAATAATCCAAAAATCATGTACAAATTCATTAATCAAAATTTAATTTATATGAATGTTGTTATAATATACATGTCAATTTTTCGATAAATAACAGATTTAAAAAATCACAATAATTTCACTGTCACAGGCCGATGTTTCTAAAAAAGAAAAAATGGATACCACGACATCATATATTAATGTGCAATTTTGCGAATACAATTTTTTCAGCAATGGTATTTATAACAATAATAAATGGTATCTCGGTACATTTGTAAAAGAAATACACAATAGTACATTATTTTACATAAAAGCACTGGTGGGACAATATTTTTTTGCATTGTTGAGTGTGTTTTCTGACGTCGAGACATTTAGAAGCAAATGAACACCAAGGCATTAAAATATTCAAGCATCGATAATGTTTGCATTTAAACCCCTCTTGAATTGTAACTCTTAAAACATCGATTTTTTCATAGAACTAATGCCTCGATGCTCCAAAAATTGATTTCAACCTCGGTGCATTATTCAAATTAACAGCACCGATCATTTTACATTAGTAGCACACCAGTTCCTTTGTGAAACTCATAAGCATCAGTGTTGTAAATTTAAATAAAGCAGCTTTTTTTTGCCCTCTTTGGTGTCATTCCTGAAAACTACAACCTGCATTTCTTGTTTAAGACATAAGCATGAGGGTGGTATACTTTTCAGGAACCAATGTTGTTTACATCAATTCCCTGTTGCTTTTCTTTAAATTTTCAACATGATTGTTTTTATATTGTTAGCACACCAGTGTTATCTTTCCATTAAACCCACTGTTAAAAAAACATTCACTAAAAACATTAGGCGTCCAAATTTTTTTAGTTATGAAAAAATTCTGTCATCAGCTCTGCTAAAACATCCGTTACCACAAACAAATGTTATAACGAAGGTTTTCTTTGACAATTTTTGTCAATTTCATAACACCAAAGTTCAAAGACAAATGTTATACTTAAGGTTTTCTTTGACAATTTTTGTCAATTTTATAACACCAAAGTTCAAAGAGGCATTTCTTATAAAATCATTAAGGTATAGGTTCATCACTTGGAGGATTCTCATCAAGGAACAGATTCACCTAAAAATATATTCCCGAGTTTCCAAGAAAGAATGGCCCTTAAACCACTAGGTTGATGTCGATTTTTACGTCGCCAAGATGATGTGTAAAATCCCATTGTTACAAGTACCTCCCATACATTGAGATGATGTTTTGTGGCTTCGATACACTTTTGAAGTGATGGGATGACAAAACTAGTAAGCAATGAAGCGACAAGCGTTGGGAAAATTTCCATCTCAACTTCTATTTCCTAGGAATTATAAGATGTGAACACCAATGAAAGGTTGGAGATCCACGATCTAGAGATGGTAGATGATGAAATTTCAAGTATTATAATCGATGGAAAAATACGTGTCCCAGAGTCTGTCTCTTGAGGGATTTTGAAGGCAGCATTTTGCACTTTGGTTTAAAATGACGACGTATGGAGTATAAGGGCAAGGTTATAACCATGGTCGTGTGAAGCTTTTATTTTCAGTGTTAGTCTCGATTTATGGTGAACATATGTTGTATAGAATAGAACTACTCCGGGGTTTTAATAAAGAAAGGTAATTTCCCTTTTCCCTTTCCCTTGGCTCTTACATTATGATGCCCACCTATTATATAAAGAAAGGGAACGTCACATAAGTTGGGACTTGGTGAAATCCCTTGGAATTTGATTATAATATATAGTTTTGAATCTGGTAGTTTTGGATACGGGTTTTTAACTTGTAAGCAAGGTTTGTTAGAGCAAAACAATGCGCAACGGAAAATAGAAGACAAATACAGTATAAAAAATCATACACAAATGACACAACGATTTAACATGGTTCACCCAACCAATCTGGGCTACGTCCACCAAATAGATGCATCAACAATCTTATTATTAATCAGGAGATTACAAATAATTTATTTCCTCACACTCTCTCTACTTCATCCCAATATATGTACGGGCATATATTTTATAGCTAAGAGAATCTAACTGACTCATAAATCCTCTCACACCAAATATAGGATGCATTAACTCTTTCCCAACAAAATAGAGCTAATATAGCAACAAATCCTATTGTTGTCACATACATGAGATTTTGCCCAATTTGTTGAAACCAAAAATCTCAACAATCTCCACCTTGACAAAAATTAGCCTAATACCCTATTTCTTTATTATTTTTATCTTTTCTGCAAGCCAAGAGAAGCCAAACACCAACGTAGCTTCTCTAACAAAACTGGCTTCGTGAACATGTCTGCACAGTTCTCCTTTATATGCACCTTTTCAAGAGAGACTCCCCTTTCAGTAATAACCTGTCTTACAAAATGGTACTTGATCGGTATATGCTTTTATTTACTATGATAGGTCAGATTCTTAGCCAAATTTATTGCACTTTGACTATCACAAAATAACTTGATGTTGTCCTGCAACCTACCAAACTAACCAAACAAACCTTTCAACCAAATCGCTTCTTTGCAAGCATGAGAAGCAGTAATGTATTCTGCTTCAATAGTGGATAAAGCAACAATGTTCTGTAGCTTTGACATCCAGCTAATAGCTCCACCTGCAAGAGTAAAGACATATCTTGATGTTGACCTTCTCTTATCCAAATCACCTGCAAAATCCGAATCAAAATATCCGCAAACAAATTCACTACTTTTATTATAAGTGATACAATAATCACTTGTGCCTCTCAAATATCGAAGCACCCATTTCACTGCTGACCAGTGTTCTTTACCTGGATTTTCCATATACCTGCTGACAACCCCAACTGCATGTGAAATATCTGGTCGAGTACAAACCATCGCATACATCAAACAACCTACTACATTGGCATACGGAATGTGAGACATATATTCCTTTTCTTCATCTGTATTAGGACATAAACTACAAGAAAGCTTAAAATGGGAAGCTAAAGGGACTGACACAAGCTTCACATTGTTCATACCAAACCTCAAAAGTATTTTCTCAATATACTTTTGTTGTGATAGCCACATCTTACCATTGATCCTGTCTCAGAAAATCTCCATGCCCAAAATCTGTCTTGCTGCTCCGAGATCTTTCATATCAAATGTCCTTGCCATCTGAGCCTTTAACCTGTTGATCTCTTCTATGCTTTTTCTTTCTAAAAGCATATCGTCAACATACAACACTAAGATAATGAATATTTCGTTACTTAATTGCTTAAAATAAACACAATGATCATATTCACTTCTTATATATTTCTGACTCAACATGAAAGAATCAAACTTCTTGTACCATTGCCAAGGCGACTGCTTCAGACCATACAATGATTTCTTGAGCCTGTAGACAAATTTCTTATTGTGATGATGAACAAACCCTTTCGGTTGTTCCATATAAATTTCCTCATCTAAATCTCCATGTAAAAAAGCAGTCTTAACATCTAGTTGTTGCAATTCTAAATCAAGCAAAGCGATTAATGCTAACACAATTCTAATTGAAACTATTTTAACAACTGGTGAAAATATCTCATGAAAGTCAATGCCTACGTTCTGAGAAAACCCTTTTGTGACCAGTCTGGCTTTGTACCTATCTTCTGTATCATTCACACCCCGTTTCAATTTGAAAACCCATTTACATCCCACATTTTTCCTATCTTTCGGAAGTTCAACCAGATCCCATGTGCCATTCTTACCTAAGGCCATAATTTCATCCTTCATAGCTGCTTTCCACTTGTCACTATTCGAACCTTCTACATCTTCCTGATAGCACAGAGGTTCATCGTCACTAGTGATAAATGTAACGGAAGTAACATAATCATCATACCATTTCGGAGGGCGTTTTATTGTTGTAGACCTCCTTAAGGATGTTCCTGGTGCTTCCACAATTGGCTGACTACCATTTGTAGGAACTTCTTCATGATCAACATTTGAGACTTGTTCATGATCTACATCTGAACTTAGTTCATGATCTGAATCTGAAACTTTTTCATGACTTGCATCTGAACTATTTTCATCTAGACTATCATTAGAAGTGGTTTCAAACTGAATGTGCTGAAAGTCGGATACATCATCCTGTTTCAATTTATTATCTACATCTAACTGTACAAGAGAGGATTCATTAAACTTTACATCTCTATTGATGATGATCTTGTGGGTAGTAGGATCCCACAATCTATATCCCTTTGTTCCATCACCATATCCAACAAAGATATACCTTTTTGACTTTGGATCTAATTTAGTTCACTAATGTTTAGGCACTAGAGCATATGCATCACAACCAAACACTCTGAGTTTAGAATAATCACAAGGGTGACCTTTCCACACCTCTTGAGGAATCTTGCATCCTATTGTCGTTGATGGTGATCGATTTATCACATAACACGCTGTAGCCACCGCTTCTGTCCACAGTTCCTTATGCAAACCGGTGTTACTTAGCATACTCCTTGCTCTCTCTAAAAGGGTCCTATTCATGCGTTCAGCAACTCCATTTTGCTGAGGAGTATAAACATTGATCTTCTATCTCTCGATCCCTGCATCCTTGCAATAATTTTCAAACTCCTTGGAAGTAAACTCACCACCATTGTCAGTTCTTAAACATTTTATTATTCTACCAGTGATGTTTTCTACCAATGCTCTAAACTGTTTAAAAACTGTAAAAACATCAGACTTCCTTTTCAACATGTAGACCCACACTTTCCTAGAAAAATCATCAATAAACGATGCAAAATATGATGAGCCACCATATGAGGTTGTAGGGGCTGGACCCCAAACATCTGAATGGATATAATCAAGTATTCCTTCACTAGTATGTTTGCCTGTTTTAAACTTTTGCTTACTTTGTTTTCCAAACAGACAATGTTTACATAAATCTAACTTTCCAGACTTTAGATTAGGAAGTAACTTACGATCAGCCAAAATTATTAACCCTCTTTCACTCATATGTCCCAACCTTTGATGACATAAGCGAATAGAACTACTGTCATGTTCATACACTGTAGACACATGATCTGACCCTATTCTTCCTTCTAACTGAAATAGATTTCCTACCTTGTTAGCTTTCATTACTAGTAAAATACCTTTGTAAATTTTCATTACTCCACCTTGAATTACAGTTTTATATCCATTTAAGTCAAGTGCTCCTAGTGAAATTAGATTTTGCCTTAATTCTGGTACATGTCTTACATCAGTTAACATTTTGGTTGTTCCATCAAACATTTGTAGTTGTACACTCCCAATTCCCACAATATTACATGTGACGTCATTACCCATGTACACGACTCCATCATTAATTGATTTATACGTCTTAAACCATTCTCTATGAATACACATGTGGTTTGATGCACCGGAATCTAACAACCAATGTTGATCATGCTTTGACAAATTAACTGATAATACTTCATCACTCATACCTGAACAAGATGCCGAACCTGTATCTTTCGTATTTGCTTCCTTCTTCTCTATCGAAGAATCTTCTTTAGAAGTTTGTTGTCACTTCCAACAATCATTCTTCAAATGCCCCAATTTTCCACAAAACCAACACTTTACCTTACTCTTCTTCCCTTTTGACTTTGAACGTGAGTCGCTCTACCTACTGAAGCGTATTTCTTTAGAACGACCTCTGACCATCATTGCTTCTGATGTAGAGGTTTCTAAATTCGACCTTCTCCTTGTTTCTTTAGATAATAAAGGTGCAACTATAAAGTAATAGCTTTATCTTCTGATTGAAATTTTACTTCTATACTTTCTAATTGCACCAGGAGAGTATTAAAAGCATTCAAATGATCAGCAATCGATGTACCTTTCTTCATTCGCAAACTGTACAACTGTCGCTTCATGAGAATCCTATTGGTTAAGGATTTTGTCTTGTACAACTTCTCAAGCTTCATCCACAAACCAGCCGCTGTTTTCTCTGACATGATATTAAAGAAAACATCATCCGCCAAACGCAGCCAAATAGCACTCACTGCTCTTTCATCCATCTCTTCCCACTCATCATCTGTTATGTTGTAAGGTTGTATGGATTTTCCCATCAACGCCTTCGCCACGCCTTGTTGCACAAGTAGATCGTACATCTTCACCTTCCAGATCTCAAAGTTGTTTTTACCATTAAACTTCTCGATCTCAAAATGAGCACTCTGAGTTTTTTCCATATTGTATCAACCAAAAAACAAACTCCAATTCCAAAAAAAATCTCTCTGCTACACAAACTGCAAATTATAAATAAAAACAAATAACAAAAATTGCAGTTTTACCAACACAATCCTCGGTTGGCACGTCGAAAGGGACTTGGCGCTATCTGAACAACAGATAAACCGCGCCATAAGCAAAATCGCTCTAAGTACCGAAATTGGCACGACTATTTCCGTCAGATTCGTGCCAATCGGGATATTGGTGCCTTGGCGCGACTAATAAGCTCGGATCCACGCCAATTGGCACTCTTATTCCACGATTACCCGTGCCAATCCGTTCACTGGAATATATTTGCGCGACTGTTTCACCCGAAATCGCGCCAATCGCTAAATCTCGGAAAAACTCCACCTGCAGCGACTCTGTCACACACACCCGCTCCTCAACACGCTCTCATACCAATTGTTAGAGAAAAACAGTGCGCAGCAGAAAATAAAAGACAAATACAGTATAAAAAATCATACAGAAATGACACAGTGATTTAACGTGGTTCACCCAACCAATCTGGGCTACGTCCACCAAACAGAGGCATCGGCAATCTTATTATTAATCAGGAGATTACAAATAATTTATTTCCTCACACTCTCTCTACTTCATCTCAATATATGTACGGGCATATATTTTATAGCTAAGAGAATCTAACTGACTCATAAATCCTCTCACAACAAATATAGGATGCATTAACTCTTTCCCAACAAAATAGATCTAATATCACAACAAATCCTATTGTTGTCACATACATGAGATTTTGCCCAATTTGTTAAACCGAAAATCTCAACAAGGTTTTTATTATATAATTACAAAGTCTTCGCGGTAGTGGTTCTGCATCAGACTTGGGGGATCTAAGAACAAATTTTAACAGGTATGTATACAAGAAGAATTCAAAGTCCCAAACTTTTACCATGTTTTTTGTTACTTAAATTTATTGTAAATTGGGTATTTTATATTGCTTCTTGTTGAGATCCATTCATTTTTGTCCTCTATAGTAGTTCTTCGTGGGGTGTTGGAGATAACATATATTTAATTGTACTTCAATTAGATTAGTGAGTGGAGTCATGCATAGAAAGCTCATTCTCCACAAGTGCATGCATGAGTTCTACTAATATTCATTTGCATGAAAGAGTTAACTAATGACTACATGGCTAGTGAGCTAAAATTAATGTCATTTTTCTTTAATGCATGTCTGTATCTCTCCAAATTCATTATTATACCAATTTAAACATATAAAATATATTATGTTTTCTTATAAACATTTTTTTTATGCATACACAGAAATTATTAATCTTCTTTCTCTCAATTTTCTTTCTTATTTCCCACTAGTAAACTTTATTCATTATATTTTAGCTACACCCATAATATCTATAGACTTAAACTTTAATGTTTGAACGTTCGAAAAAGAGAAAGTAAGAAATGGAAACAAAAATGAAATAAATAAATAATACTAACAGTTACCCTAAGAAACATAAGAAATGCAACACATCTAATCACTATCTCGGGCATTCCTTTTTTCATGATCCTCAGAAACAAAAATTAATATAACATATAATATAATGAAATTGATAAAGACTTTTTGACGTTCATGTGGCTATATTTATCATTCTAATCATTAAATTAATTGAAAAGAAAATGAAAAGCCTTCCCAATCAAATCACTTGGAAAGGGAATAAAAATCTTTTCCACCGATTCTCATTACTATGTGATTGTTTTATCAAATCAATTAAAAATAAAATAAATAGGCTTTTCTGAGGACGTCAATCAAAAGGGACCATGTAGACCTAGAGAGAATATCACTCCAAGAGTAGTTTTAAATAATCCAGCACTGCAGGAGCACGGGGAACATATGGAAACGTATGCCATCATATGCAAATTCATGGGAGTATGGCCCATTGAAAAAGCCTTGTAAACCTGGATCAAATATCATTGGAAACCTAAGGGTAGCATCGATCTTCACCTTGGGTCAAAGGGTTTCTTCACAGTGGTGTTTACAAACATCGAAGAGAAGGATAGAATGTTTGAAGGAGGGCCCTACTTTTTTGCAGCAGCAGGCCTCTATATGCGGCCTTGGGTAATGAACTTTGTTCCAGAGAGGGAGACTTTCCCCCCAGTTCCTGTTTGGGTAAGGCTTTTTTTGCTACCCCAGGATTATTGGGAAAATGAATCACTTGTGGCTATAGGAAATAAACTAGGTCGTTTTATCAAAGCCTCGGAAGCCACTAGAAGGGGTAAATATACTTCCTATGCAAGGATTTGTGTGGAGATGGACCTCTCAGGAGCTCTTCCGGATGAAGTTATTCTGGAAGTCTTTGATGAAGAATGGGTGCAAATGAAGCATATTCTGTTCAGATGCCATAAATTCCATGAATATGGACACTTGATCAGAGACTACCCTCTCAGTAAAGAAGAAGACAAAATTAAACTAAAAGCAAAGAAGGACACTGAAAACTTTCAGAAAGTTTCAAGCAGAGGAAAAGGAAGCAAAAAAGAACCAAAGCAACAACATAAAGAGGGACAAAAGGCCAGTCAAAATAAATTCCAAGCTCTGGTTGAGATGGAAGACATGCCAAACAAAAACCAGTCTATGGAGAAAGACCCTAAGGAGAAGAAGAAAGGGGAAAACGACACTCCAGTACTAAATATTAATGATGAGGAAGACACCATGATGAATGAAGTAGAGCTAGAAATGGACCATGAAATGGCCCAAAGTGAAACAGATCTTGAGGATCATGAACTACAGGAAATACTATATAGGGAAAACCTAGATCTGGAAGGATTTTTACAACAAGAAACCCGGGTGAAGATAGACTCATTACCTCAAGATGAATGCAACAAAATACAACAGTTGTTTCTGTGGAAAACCCAGGAAATGGGGGTAGTTAGAGGAAGAAACAACGACGTGCAGGAACACAGAGGTGTGAAAACGATGAAAGATAATCTAGGTTTAGCAACCAGAAGTGCAGGTAAGAAACAGCGAAGAGAGAAGCAGAAAGATATTTTAATGGAGTGTGGGAAGCTGATAATAGATTCAGGTAAGGTGAAAGACCTGACTAGCTACTCCTTCACAAATATTTAACTATGAAGTTTACATCTTGGAATATAAGAGGTCTAGGTAGTAAAAGAAAGCAAAGGATGCTAAGTTTTAGAATGAAACAAGATACGCCAGATATGATCTTCATTCAGGAAGCGAAGAGTTCCATTCAGAAAATAAAAGCAATCCATAGCAAATGGCTTCAAATATTTGAGTATTTAGAAGTTAAGGCAGATAACACAACGGGGGGTATTCTCACTCTATGGAACCCTCAACAAGTTAGAGTATTAGATGCGGAGGCATCCAGAAACTACTTGTCAGTAGTTATTCAACCAGTAGGGGTGGCTGAAACCTTCCTAGTCACTAATGTTTATGGTCCTCAAAGAGTAGAGGATAAACTTAGATTGCTAGAATACCTCACTGATCTCAGGAATAGACAAATGGCATCCCCTGGATCTTGGGAGGAGATTTTAACATGATAAAATCTCTTTCGGAAAAGAAAGGAGGAACCAGAGTGCTAAACAAAGATTCATCAGCATTTCAAGCGTTGACGGAGAACTTGAAACTGGTTGACTTAGACCTAGAGAATGGCCTATTTACATGGAACAACAAGAGAGGAGGGGAAGCCCAGGTGGCCTCCAAGTCAGATAGGTTCTTGGTATCAGAAGAGCTTGTGCTTATAAATAATGAAATTACAGCAAGAATTCTTCCCTTTGGGGGCTTGGATCACTAGTTGATACAATTGGAAATAAAGGGTTTGGATTCTCCAACGAACAAACCCTTCAGATTCAAAAACATTTGGCTCACCCACCCGGACTTCTTGAGTAAAATCAAGGAATGGTGGATTGAGGACTTACAGATCCAATGATCTAAAATGTTTCTCCTTCACAAAAGACTAAAGCATATTAAGAGAAAACTCAAAGACTGGAATAGGAAGGATTTCAGAAACATTTTTGTGAATAAGAAATTTGTGGAAAGTAAAATTCAGGAACTCAACCAGGAGCTGATCCAAGAAAGATTTAACTATGACATAAATGAACACTTCGAGAAACTGCACCATAGTGGGAAAACCTATGTAAACAAGAGGAAATATTCTGGAGACAAAAATCCAGAGTGAAATGGCTCAAAGAAGGAGAGCGCAATATGAGCTTTTTTCATAGATCCACCATGGCCAATAGGGCATTCAACATAATCTTGGCAATAAGGGATAAAAAGGGAGAGACTTAGAACACTCATAAGGAAATTGAAAAAGTGTTTGTTCAGCATTTTCAAGTCATTGCACAAGAAAACAATCCAAACAGGGAGGATTCCATAAAGGAAATTACAAGATATATCCCTAAGTTGGTGTCTAGAGAGGACAATATCAACTTAAATAGACCAGTTTCTAAAGAGGAGGTTAGCGAAGTACCCAAAGATATGTAGAATGGAAAAGCACCAGGCCCAGATGGTTTTAATGTGGATTTCTTCAAAGCCTATTGGGATACAGTAAAACTGGATATTTTAAATGTTGTGGAGGATACCAGGGTTAATAAAACTATCCTGAAAGCCCTCAATACCTCCTTCATCTCCTTGATTCCCAAACAGGACTCGGCTCCCACTACAGATAAGTATAGACCCATAGCTTTATGCAATGTTGTTTACAAGATAATATCCAAAGTAGTGGCTAACAGACTCAAACCCCTCCTCCCTAAACTAGCTTCTGAGGAGTGATCTGGTTATGTGGAGGGCCAACAAATTTTGGATAACATTATTCAAGCTCATGAGGTGGTTCACTCTCTCAAAAGCAAAAAGCAGGCGGGGATGATCATGCAACTAGATATTGCTAAATTGTATGATAAAGTCAATTGGGGGTATATCAAGAAGATACTCACATCCTTTGGGTTTGATCACAACTGGGTAAGATGGGTAATGCCTCTGGTAACTACTTCCAGCTTTTCTATCTTGGTTAACGACACTCCCTCAGTTATCTTCTTTCCCTCTAGAGGCCTGAGACAGGGAGACCCGCTCTCTCCCTTTCTCTTCATCCTCATGATGGAAGGACTGGGTAGGGCTATCAAGCAGGCTAAAAACATGGGCAAAATTAAGGGCCTTCAAGTAATGGAGAATGGATAGACTTTTACTCACCAACAATTTGTAGATGATACCATGTTGCAAGGTATTCCCATAGTCAAAAAAGTGGCTGCCTACAAGCAAATCCTCAATGCTTTTCCGAAGGCTTCAGGTATGGAAGTTAATCTCACAAAATCAAAAATATTCTTCTTTAATACTAACATTTCTATTCAAAGGAATATCTCAAGAATCCTTGGCTTCCAAAGGGACTCCCTCCCCTCAAAATATTTGGGAGTACCTCTCACAGACAAACCAATGCTTAAGAATATTTGGGAACTTGTGCTAATTAAGTTGCAGGACAAAGTTAAAAAATGGGCCTTTAGAGCCTTGAACTTGGCGGGCAGATTGGTTCTGACAATGGAAGTTCTTCAATCTATCCCGGTTTTCATGTTAGTAGCCCTTCTAGCTCCCAAAGGAGTCTTAGAACAAATCAGAAATTTTCAAAGATATTTTCTGTGGGGTAAGGAGGAAACAAGGAAGAAATGGGCCTTGGTTTCCTGGGAAAAAATATGCAAACCCAAAAGCCATGGGAGTCTAGGCTTAGATGATCAGGAGATTCTTAATAAAGTATTAGGAGCGAAGATTTGGTGGAAATGGGTGCAAGAGCCAAGAGCCCTTTGGGCAAGGGTCTGGAAAGGAAAATATGCCAGCTCGTGGCACACTAATGATCTCATCAGAATGTCGGGAAATATAAGGGGCTCTCTCATTTGGAACAAGGCTTGGGAGAATAGAAATATAGTGCAACAACACAATTTCTGGGAAATCAGAGATGGTGAGAAAGCACTCTTTTGGGAGGAAAAATGGCAACAAGAACCAGTGTTGTTAAAGGAGGACTTCATAAGTCTCAAACAAGAAACAGATTCCCAAGGATTGAACAAATTTAAAGATTTATGGAACATACCTCAGGGTCAGGACAAGTGGAGAAACTAGAGTAACATTGATTGTAGAAATAACAACCTCATAACAACAAAAGCAGAAGCAATGAGAAGCATTTTAAAACAGAGGATGATCATGGTCAGAGAGGGGCATGATGAATTGAGATGGGGTAACAACAACAAAGGTACCTTCAATCTCAAAGAGGCTAAGTATATTCTCTTGGGGTTGGAGTTCTGTGTGCCAGAAAAATCTTGGAGGCAACTTTGGTTTCACCAAGAATGGATGAAAATCAAGATCTTTATGTGGTTGGTGCACCATAAGAAAATTTTGACTTGGGACAATATTAGAAAAAGGGGTGTCTTGGGGCCTTCTAAATGTCAGCTTTGTGAAGAGAAAGAGGAGACTATGGAGCACATCCTCAACTGCTACTCTTACACCAACTAGTTGTGGAAATCCTTTTCTAACATTTTCCAACAATCGGACAGGGACAGAGGGAGCATCACAAATACCCTAAATAATTGGACGAGAGATTTTCAGAGAATGAGGTGCTTAATCGAGCATGGGCTTTAACACCAGGATTCATTATCTGGAATGTTTGGAAAGAAAGAAACAAGAGAATCTTCAAGGAAGAAAAAGCCAACCCTCAAAAGCTATATGATTTGATTCTAAAGAAGATAAGGGAAAAAGTCAGCACCACAATGCGCAATATCCCAGAGACTCCTCCCTAAAATATGGAACTGAGAACAGTCAGACTGCTAGGATTGCATAAGATCATTCCACAAGGGCTTGGAAAAAATAAAACGATAAGGAATACAGAGAAATATTGCTGGCAGCCTCCTCCAAAAAACTACCTGAAATTCAATATTGATGGAGCCTCCAAAGGTAATCCCGGATTGGCTGGGTTTGGTGGAGTCTTAAGGAATGAAGAGGGAAGAATCATATTAATCTTCCACAGCCATTTAGGTAAAGCAAGAAATAACATGGTAGAAATAATGGCAATGGAGCAGTGCCTAGAGATACTGATTAAAAATCGTAGCTCAAATGTCATCATAGAAGCAGACTCCGAAATCACCATCAACTCTGTAAAAAGAATCAGCTGTGGATCCAAATTGGAGAAAGTGTCAAAGCATTGGAGACTTATCCATGTTTACCAAAGGATTCAATCTCACCTTCAAGGTTTTGGTTCTATTAGTCTCAATCATGTGCGCAGAAATGCTAACAAGCTTGCGGACATTCTAGCTAACCAAGGGGTGAACAATGAAGATTACAGGATGGTGAAGAAATGGCAGGATTTGCCCCAGAATCATTTAAAGGTTCTTTGCCATAACCAAGCGGCAGCGGACATTGAGGTGGTCCATCGTAGTGGGAAGGTTTCTTGTAGAGGTGAAGTGTCCCCAACCTTTGATTCCTTGGCCTCTTGATTTTCCCTTTGGGCGCCATTGGTTCGCAGATGGTTTTGAGACATTTCTTTTCGCCTCTTCAAATCATTCTCTGGTTATGGGTCCTTTGTTAGAGTGGAAGTGGCGGGAGAGCTATTCCTTTAGTTACCAAATCAGTTTTCCCTACCGGATTCGCATGGAGAGCTTGGTTGGTTTTGTTATTTTGGGGCAAACAGGCAAAAGGATGGCCCTGGTGGATAATGGCGAGTGGTTTATCTCCTCTTCTATAATCCTAAGTGTTTGGGAAAAGTCTTCCCCAATCTAGGAAAAAGCTTTAGTGAGTAATCGTCGGCAGTGGAGTTGGAGGCCTCCGCATCTGAATTCCTATGGTTGGGAGAATATTCAGTAGGTAGAGCGGTATTCAGGAGTTCCCACCGCTTTCCATCAGAAAGTGGTTTTGGAGTATTGGCAGTGATTCCATATAAAGAGTGACACGTGGCGATGGGATGGATTCGAAAACCACCCTCCTCGCGTCTTAAAGTTCGGTGCCTTATGGTTGTGCCATATCAAGCACAACCATCCTTTTTTCCAAAAGCGATCCGATGGTCTGGATAGATTGAGTAGTTTTGGGATGCGGGAGGTTAAATACCCTGCAACTTGCAGAAGTTTGTTACATTTCCATCATCAAATCAAAAGAGGATTTTGAACAGTGGCGATCTAAGAGACTAGCCTTCGGGTAGCTTGCGCGGGTTTTTATGGTGGCTCATGTGACCAATTATTCCCGTTCCCCCTTTTTGGAAGTTACGTAAATAGTTTAGTGCTTCTTTTTCTAGTGGGCATCATTCTGGTGGCCCCTTGTCCACAAAGGGTGGTGTTTGTTTGTATATATTGTAAATTGCTTACTTTCATGGAATAGAAGGTTCATTTCTTGCTTGAGCAAAAAAAAAAAAAATGATTAAAAGTACGTGTTTCTTTTTAAGAGCTCATAGGTTCAAAATCATGAAGCTAGAGTACATATGCTTTCTTAGACTTTAGCAGCCACATCCCCTAGATCTCTTGTCCCACAAACACGGGATCTCATAGACCAATTTGGTGTCTGGCTTCGCTGTGACCTTAAAATAAAATAATATTAATAATAAATAAACATATATATCTATATATTACCAATTATTTATTTTAATGATAATATTACCAATTATTTCATGTAAAATGACATTACAATAAAGATTAAAAAAATACCATATTTTTATCCACTTCAAAATACAGGCAGTAAAAACAAAAGTGTAATTTAATTTATGGTAACGTGGATTCTAAAAATGTAATTTATTAAAAAAAATTAAAAAATAAATATATAAAGGTTGATATCTCAATATATGGATGCCGGATTTCAACCCTGCAGTCGATGTCCCCTCGGCTATTCCTATATGGGCCAAATGCCCTAATCTCTGAGTCCATTGCTGGAATTGGGAATCGCTGAAACACATCAGAAACGCCCTTGGGAAATTCATAGATAGCGCAAACAGCAAAGATCAATATGATTTTGCTCATATCTGCGTAGAATTAGACCTAGAGGTGGGTCTTCCGGAAGCCATCAAAATCAAGATAGGAAACTGGACCCATTTTCAGAAGCAGGATTACGAGCAGCTGCCTTTCAATTTCGAAAATGTCATGTCTATGGCCACTTCGCTAGAGGATGCCCATCCAATGTGGAATCAGATAAGGGAAAGGAAGAAGGTTGGAATAAGGGCAAGTGCACCAGGAAAATCCAAAAGCAGGTTGGTCCAAACAAAAGAGGTACTCAGCTCCCCCCCACCCCCCAGCAACCCCCTCCCAAAAAGGATCAAGAAACAAATTCGCCCCTCTAAGCTCGCAAGTAAAGGAAACTCAGGAACCAGAAAATCAAAAATCAACCCCACTCTCTAAAGGCACCCCCAAAGGTTCTGGAAATGGAGTTGAGCAAGTTGAAAATAGTGTTCCAGCAATAGAGGCAATGGATGAAAGTGGTGTTCCAGCAATAGATATGGCAATGGTTGGGCGCTCCAAAGGAAACACTATCGAAGAAGAGGAAGACGAGCGTGAATCAGAGTGCTTGGAGGAAGAGGGGGAAATAGGAGAATCCCAAGAAATGATAATGAGATCCACAAGAGGCCGCAATAGATCAGGAAAAAAGAGAGCAGGAAACTTTCAAGGATAAGCTTCAAGGCAGCCAGCCAACCCTTGAGAAGTTACTAGCATAAAAAGCAAAGATGGTGAGAAACTAGTCCCAAGGCTCCAAAGAAGCCAATCGAAATATAAATGATGAAGATAGTCTACTGGAACTGTAGAGGTATGGGGAGCAAAATCAAAGAAGAGGACATCAAAATTTTAATAAAAAAAGAAACTCCAGACATACTTCTTATCCAGGAGACCAAACTGGAAGACTCTGTCTTCCTTCAGGCAAGTAAGAAACTCTGAAACAAATGTGAGGCGAAAGAAATCTCTGCCCGAGGGTCTTCCGAAGGGTTGGGATCTCTTTGGAACGCTAGCAAATTCACATTCATCTTTGAAACCCTCAATAATCACTTGCTGCTCTTAACATTGTAGCACATAGATTCAAAAGAGATAACCAGCCTCTTCAACGTGTACACCCCTGTGAACACTGTGGAAAACAATGACTGCTGGGACTCCATAAGAACCCAAGAAAAACTAGTTAATCTTGAAAATATCATCATAGCAGGAGATCTCAAGTTCACTCTCTTATTAGCAGACAAGACGAGAGGTAGCATTGTTCGAGATCTGGCAAGGGAATGGGCAAAGGATCTTATGCACTGGGATCTGTTGGACATCAAGCCAACCTCTGGTAAGTACACTTGGACTAATAAAAGAATTGGTCCTGGCCACATTGCTACTAGATTGGATAGCTTCTTAATTCAAAGCTCTTTTCTTCTGCTTGGATTAGAGGCTAGAGTGCATATTCTCCCATGCAATGCTTTGGATCATAAACCCATCAAGCTGGAACTCGTATTTCAGCTTGACCTTGGACCTATACCTTTCAAATTTAGTCCGCTCTAGGCTAAGGAATCAAACTTCATGCAATTAGTTAAGGATACTTGCGTGCAGCCAATCAAAGGCTCCTCCTTTTTCGTCTAGGAAGAAAAGCTCAGAAGAGTGAAAAGGGCTTTGAAAATTTGGGCCAAATCTAGCCAACGAAAGGAAAAAAATCCAACATATGCTGGAAGTCCATTAGCTCCAAGCCGAAACAGCGGACATAACAAAAGAGATTCTAGATAAAAAAACTATGTTTCAACAAAACTATCATAAGGCATGTCTGGCTGAGGGAGAATACTAGAGACTTAAGTCTTGTAGTCTTTGGCTCAAAGCAGGGGATAGGAACTCTTCCTTCTTTTACAAACAAGCTCAAGCAAGGAGATGTACCAATTCCATCTCCGAAATCAAAGATGGTACCATCATTCACAAGGATAATGCAAACATCAAAAAAGCAGCGTCTCTCCATTTTAAAAGTTTGTATAGCGAAGATATAATTCTAGATCAAAACTCAGAGATAATGGACAAGATCCCCTCCCTGATTTCTGCTGAAATGAATCACCTCCTTGAAGCTAAAGTCACCAAAAATGAAGTCAAGGCTGCCTTATTTTCCATGAACCTAGACAAAGCCCCTGGGCCGAATGGATTCTCAGCCAGATTCCTCCCAATTTGTTGGTCCATTGTGAAAAAGGATCTTTACAAAATTTTTCTAAAATCCAAATTTTGCAAGAAAATAGGAGGAAGCATGACTCTGCTTTTCTTGCTCTCATTCCCAAAGAGAAGGGAGCCAACTCCTTCAACAAGTTTTGTCCAATTTTACTCTATAATATAGGTTACAAATTGATCACCAACGTCATCGCTAACAAAATGAAGCCCATCCTCCCCAAAATCATTCTGGAAAGCCAAGGAGGATTCATTCAAGGTAGGCAAATTGTGGACAAATTCATTTTGGTGCAAGAGGCAATCCATTCAAGATAGAGTCGCAATGAAAAAGGTATGGTTGTCAAACTTGATTTAGCAAATGCTTTTGACAGAGTTAGACATAGTTTTCTGCTGAAAGCCTTACATAAGCTAGGATTTGGTGAGAATTTTATAAATTGGATCCGAGCTTGCATCGCGGAGCCCTAGATATCCCCATTAATTAATGGCAGAGCTGCTGATTTTTTCAAAGCCACGAGAGGGCTCAAGCAAGGGTGCCCTCTCTCACTTCTTTTAATTGTTCTTCAAGCCTCTGTTCTCAGTTTTTACCTAGACAAAAAAAGATCAGATTAGGATATTGTTGGACTCTGTATTATAAGGGGTGTGAAAACCGTTAATCATGCCCTATTCGCGCATGACTCGCTGCTATTGGGAGATGCTTCTGGGATTATTGCCTCCAGATCTAAAAAACCTGTGGATGAGTTTTTTTTGGTATCGGGAAGTAGTATAAACAAAGGAAAATGCCATATCTATTGTTGGAACACCAGTTCCAGCTTGCTCAACTCCATTTCTAGAACCTTTGGTTTTGCAGCATCCTCAAATTAGACTTCCTTCAAGTATTTGTGCCTCCCAGTTTTTCTCAAAAAAGCTTGCAGCAGAGATTGGCTCCCACAATTGGAGAAATTCAAGAACAAGCTACTTGCCTGGGGTTATTCCTGGCTTAACATCACTGGTAAGTCTGTCCTTATTAAATCTTTTCTTTCCAGTCTTCCCCTATTTCAGTTTTCTATCCTTCTTGTGGCAACTGACATTCTCAGAAAAATGGAGCAGACCATCCAAAAATTCTTTTAGGAGGCAAGCAGAATGAGAAAAATATTATACTATTCAACTAGGAATGTATCTCCAAACTGCTATTGGAATGGGGCTTGAATTTCAAGAATCTTGGCTACAATAATGTAGCAATGGGAGCTAAATTAATGTGGAGAATTATTGCCCCTAAACCTGGTTGGACACAATTAGCTCTTTGGATAAAATACTTCAAAGGCCATCGTTCTCGTTGCTTAGATCACCCTAAGAAGCATTCAAATACGCCCTTCTTGAAGCTTTGCAACAAAACTTGCTCTCTCATCAAAGATCATGCCTTCTGGTTCCTGGAAATGGAAAAAGCATCAACTTCTAGACAGATAAAATTTTGAACAACGAGCCTCTGGGAGACTGTTGGTCACTCCAAACACTGCGCAGATGGATGAATGAGGCTGGAATGCGAACTTTGTGGGACATTTCATCTTGGCAGAACTCATGCTGGGCTAGCTAGAATCTCCAAACACCTCTAGAACTTTCTATGGAGCGTGAGATTCTGATTTCCAAGCTCCACGGCCTGTCTCACTCTCTAGCACGAAAAAGGGACACAAGAGGATGGGGTACCCAAATTGGCGAATATTCTATTGCTCAGGGTTATGCCAAGCTATGTGAGCATCCCCATGTGGCCATATACCTTGAGCCTTAGAAAGGGATATGGCATTATCCCACCTTGCCTAAAATCGACTTCCTCATCTGGTTGCTATGTCATTCCAAAATCTTGACAGATGATAATCTCTAGAAACGTTGTTTTCATGGTCCTTCAAGGTGTAGTCTTTGTAAGGTAAACCAGGAAAGCGTAGTCCATCTGTGCTTGATTGCATCTTTACTTTACAGATTTGGACAGAATTGTTGGGAAATCTGAGTTTTAGTATCGTGTTGCCTTCCTCCATCCTCGATATTTTTACTAAATCGCTGCAAAGGTATCCCGAGATTCCCCCAAAAATCAAAATTATTAGAGCTTCTTGGACTGCTCTCCCTAAAATAATCTGTTGGAAGGTTTGGCTTGAGAGCAATAAAAGGATTTTTAGAAGCTATGAACAGGGGGCCAAGCTTGTGGTAGTTAAGATTAAGAGCCACCTTAAAGGGAGTCTGAGAGATATTAAAAATGACTTAAATCTCAGCCAACAAGATATAAATTGGGGTTCCTTTCTTGAACTCTAATTCCAAAATAGTGCAAAGAGTTTCTCCCTCCTCAAAGATTGACAAATAAGATTTTCAGCAAATGACTTCAAGGACTTGGCCTCAAATTAGCAGAGATTCCCCCTCTTTTTTGATGGGGCTGCAAAGGCTAATCCTGGAAGAGCTAGAGCTAGAGGCGTCATTTTGAATCCCGAGGGCATAAGGATACACAGTTTCCCTGGGGCCTGGGGCCTGGGCATAGCTTCTAGCATTCCAGCTGAGGCTTTGGCCCTTTACCAAGGACTCAAGATTATGAAAATGTTGAACATTAGGGAGGCAAATGTAATTGGGGACTCCGAGGTAATAATTAATATTATGGTGACTCATTCTAAGCCAACAGATCTAAGGCTTGCAAGGCTGATTTTCAGAGAAACAAATGTTAGAAACTCTTTAAAGAAGTTGAATTTTTATCATGTGTTGAGAGCTAATAATAAGGAGGCAGACATCGAAGCCAATAAAGCAGCCTTCCTTACCGCTGGAGCCTTACTCAGAGGAGGACAAGAATCATGGGAACCAATTCCTTAATTTAGATCACTGTCATGTTTTATTGCCTTTTGTTAAATCAGTTTGTATGTACCCATAAAATTGGGAAAATCTCATAAATAGATTACATAGTACCAGGCAAAAAGAGATCTGAGCTAAGCATAAACGCCATGGCCTTGCATGGCTGTGCGGGACTTGTGGAATTAGACTCACCTTTTGTAATCCGTTTTTGACATTAACGCCAAGTATCTAATATATCCTCTATACATTTCTGTAAAAAAAAAAAAAAGAGCAAAGGGATGAGATAACCGATAAAGTATCTCCTATGATGACGATGAGTGAATTGGGCAATGGCTTCACTTCCAACCAGTTTCTAGCCTTGTTTAAAACGACCGCCCACCTCATCTTCACGTAGTATGGTAATGCTAGTTCCATCTGTATGAGCGGGAAAAGTAATCGACCCGGAGGCTTCATCAGATGATACTTCGTAATTATTCATGCGGAGCCAAAGCTTACAGTGCTCGAAGTGTGAACTTCATCAGATGATACTTCATAATTATTCATGGGGAGCCAAAGCTTACAGTGCTCGAAGTATGAAGCGTAGTAATTGCTCACTCCCAAAGTGGCCAGAATAATCTTGTGTATTCCGTCAGACAACTCTTTCATGCCCTCGAAATACTCTCGCATGACTTCGCTGCCATTATTAAAATATATATAGTAGTTGATCAGTAATGTCCAGCTAGTTCTACAGCAAGAACCCGAAAACCTATTAGAAAGACCAAAACGCAAAAATTTATGGTAAGAACACTAGTCTTAAAGTAAACCCTAAATCAAAGGCAAATATCATACCAGAAGTTTTGGTTTCCGTGAGGCCACATGAGATCGCTGAAGTCCTCTATGGCTTCAAAATCGGGCCCTATGCCAATGCTCTCATAAAAATGACGCAAAGGTCCTCCTTTGAAGTAACTTGCGATCGAAATCGGGGAAACCTTTCTCTCCTTGGTCTCCGAAGGGAGCTTAAACACGTCCTTAGAGAGTATATCTACTCTCTGGATGACCTGGTGTGAGATTCCATGATTGGTAAGCCGAAAACACCCCCAATCTTCACAAAATCTTCTGAATTCCAAACGCAGGAGGTTTTTCTTATAGTCTTCATCAAATCCCTCGCCTGCCAGTCCCTCGAATTGAATTTGAGAGAGATCGAAGATGTTGGAACTACTACACCTACATGCAGACTCTAAGTTAGAGCATGCAACTACATGCAACTACATGCAACTGCATGCGGACTCTTACTTAAAGCATGCAACTACATGCAACTACTACAGATCTACATGCGGACTCTTAGTTAGAGCATGGGATTGCATGCAAGATTCCTTTTGCATGACTTACTCCT
>APFE030897945.1:0-12110 GCA_000404065.3 Pinus taeda
TTCGATCGAGTTATCAAATGGATCGGGACAGAGAGAGGGGCATCCATGGGATTACCTCTCGATGTCCATGTAGACTCTTGGTCATACCCATTGGGACTTACATACTTGTCTCTCTCCAACATGGCTTATAGTTACAGAGGGTTGGGTTGCTGCCCCATGATGCCCTCAGTACAAACAACAAGACATGGGAGGCTCACCCTAGACAATTGGATGAGACAAAATGTGTCAAGGGCGGAAGGGAGACTCTCCAGTTGAGGCATTTGGTGGGTGCATGGGCTGATGGATACAGGCTTAGGGATGGCATGGGCTACTGCCGAGGGAGCATATGTTTCGCCCCTGGGATCACACTTGGGGAGGTGATCACTAGGGAGCTACACGATACACTTTCAACAAGGCAAACTAAGGTGCTACATGACCATGAGGGACAGTTGATGGTAGAGTTTGTTTACAAGAGGGTGTACAAACTCCAAGTAGTATCCTTCGACAAGAAAAGTATGATGTTGAGATCATTAAGATATTTTAGATGGAGGGCTACGAGACTATGGCCATAACCTATGATCATCAATATGAATAAGACAATGAATTCATATTCACATTTGGTGGATCCCACATTGTATAGGAAACTAATCGATTCTTTGATGTATTTGGTCGACATTAGGCTAGATATATGTTCTACAAGAAACACATTAATTCAATTCATGTCGGATCCAAGGCAGTAGCATTGGGTGGAAGGAAAAGATTTGCTCAAAAAATTGAACAACACAATGGAATATGGTTTGAGGTATCTTGGGCATGGTCAAGTGAAGTTGCAGGGGTATACAGACTCAGATTAAGTATGCATCACAACAAACAATAAGAGCACTTCACGATGTTTCTTTAATATTGGATAAGTGATGATACGTTGGTTCGATAGGAAGCGGATTAATGTGAAACCCAATTCAACAGAGGCACAATATATGGCAACAACTCCAGTGAGTTGTGCGGCCATTTGGCTTCACAATTTATTTGCAAGGTTGTTTGATTAAGAGTTAGATCCTATGGTGATCTACTGTGATAATCAAAGTTGTATCAAAACTCTTTGAGAATATAGTCTTCCACGACAAGTCCAAGCACAAATAAATCAAGCACCACTTCATTCAAGATAGGATTCAAAAGGGAGTTGTGAAGCTCAAGTATATTCCCATGGATCAACATGTTGTTGATATTCTAACCCAGCCCTTCTTTGTAAAAGGGAATTTGAGGGCTTCATACTAACCTGGGTTGGAGCATAATTCCTTCCTCGCTAAGATGGAGTGTTGATGTTTCTAGGTTGAACAAGAACTTCCACCCAAGTTTTTTGTCAAAAGTGTCGAAATTCATTTGAGTCCTTTCTATTTTATAATTCACTTTATTAAAGTGAATATCATTTTAATTTTAAGTTATGAAAAGTATAATAAAATCTAATTTAATTACACTAGTGATTTGATAAATCTCCACCACTGATCTCTAGTGAGATTGGGATTAAATCTCAATTATTTATCTCAATGAGAGAGGGTTATGGAGACTTAGTCATCCACTCAAAATTTTAAATGCAATTTAATATAGAAGGAAAAGTCACACAGTCACTAGGTTGCACAAAGAGACAGAGTTCACTAAGTGTGCAAGCCAAGAAGAAGATAGAAACAAAGAAGCAAAGGGAAATCAACTTCAACCAAATTTGTGGAGGTCATATGATATGGATTTAGAAGGGGAAGTTTAACCCAATAAAGCGTCGTACCATCTCAACCAACATTTAGGGTGCAGGCTAAGTTTATCTTAGCGCCATATAGGGGCCATATCGCTACTAGGGATTTGATGTAGATTTTCTTTTTTGGCAAGCAACGTTTCCTAAATTGAGAAACCTTTGTAAGTTCTGAGAAAGTTAATGAAAAACTAATTTGAAACGCTGTAAAATTTTGTTTGTCTATTTTTCTTGGATATATTTTTTAACACCTACTAGGGACCTATGATAACCCTCCCATACCCAAATTGGGTAACTTGTATATATTCAGAAGCTAGGAAGACATTTGAAGAAGATACTTGTCTGAATTACTTTGATGGCTTTGACAATAAACATGGCCCATATTGATGCTTTATGATTTTCTACCAATGATGTCGATATCACTTGATTCCTTGAGTATGTGCTACAGGGTTCTTCCAAGTGCAACCAAGATCCCTTGAGGGAAGATATGATGCTTATCCAACACTTCAAAGATGATGTCCAACCACATCCAATGATGATGCACTCTGACAAAGGATGTTAGGCACTTTTTAAGGGGCATTGACCTTAAGGTTGACTCAACACAATTGATGAGAGCCTCCCTCAACCCCAATACCTTAGACTTTGATGATCCAGATTTGGACGTTGTAATGTCCCCAAATTAATTAATTGTGTTAAGAGTTTCCATTTTTGCAATTTTGGCATTTGGGAGATATTTTGGCCTACAACTTAGGAGAATGGATAAATCAAAGGAAGATTTGATTTTCGGGTAAAGAGAAGGACCCACTTTAGAGAGAAACAAGGGAAATCATGAAGCTAGTAGAAGGTGGGGATACGCACCCTTAGAGAGCTTGACTAGGAGAGAGAAGGAGGAAAAAGAAAATTCGATGGGTGGAGCCCACAAGGCAAGATAAGGGGCAGAAATTATAAATAGAAGATGGAGCACTCACTTGGGGACCTTTTGCTAATTTGACAATTACACCATTGTTGCTCAAGTTGTTTAGATAGGTAACAAATTTTTGTTCAGCACCAGAGATTTCTAAGGGGAAAATCTCACTCCTTCCTCGATGGACCTTCAGTGCCGCCCTAGGGGAGCATTGTCATAATTCCTTAGAGTCATTTAGGGGCAGATTGCTGGAGATTTGAGCTGCTCTTTGGAGCAATATGGGCGCAGAAAAAGGGACCACGAGGCATTGACCTTAAGGTTGACCCAATGCAGTTGATGAGAGCCTCCCTCAACCCAAATACCTTAGACTTTGATGATCTAGATTTGGATGTTGTAATGTCCCCAAATTAATTAAAATTGTTAAGAGTTTCCATTTTTGCAATTTTGGCATTTGGGAGATATTTTGGCCCACAACTTAGGAGAATGGATAAATCAAAGGAAGATTTGATTTGGGTAAAGAGAAGGACCCACTTTAGAGAGAAAAGGGGGAAATCATGGAGCTAGTAGAAGGTGGGGATACGCACCCTTGAAGAGCTTGACTAAGAGAGAGAAGGAGGAAAAAGGAAATTCAATGGGTGGAGGCCACAAGGCAAGATAAGGGGCAGAAATTATAAATGGAAGATGTAGCACTGACATGGGGACCTTTTGTTAATTTGACAATTACACCATTGTTGCTCAAGTTGTTTAGATAGGTAACAAATTGTTGTTCAGCACCAGAGATTTCAAAGGGGAAATCTCACTCCTCCTTTGGTGGACCTTCAGTGCCACCATAGGGGAGCATTGTCATAATTCCTTAGTATTTTTCTGCGCCTAGAAGACCATGTGCTCATGTAGAGAGGTATTCTGGTGAAGCTAGTTCCAGGTTTTGCAAGTCCAATCCTTGGGAAATTTTGCAGCAAATCTTAGGTGGATTTGTGGGCTGAAGGAGTGTTGTTTATTGCTCAGGTCGAATTATTCTTCCTGGGACCTGTGCTGAAGGTCTTCTGGACTATGCAGTTCTTTGTGAGGTTGATCGTGTGGGAGACTTGGCTATGGGAATTTTTTGAGCATTTTGCAGGGGTTGCAGATGTTATTTCCCGTGGGACAAATTTTCTAACTAGTGGAGGAGCTCATAGAAATTGGGGGTGATTTTGGGAGGTTGGAACTAGACCAAACCCTTTCTAGGTTTTTATGGTACTCCAAACCCTAAGGTTGAGGGTTGTGTAGGAGTTAGCACACAAGTATGGCTTGTCGGCTTGAAACCCAAGCTTGGGGTTTTGTACCCATCGATGTTGGGACCAAAACCATGGGGAAAATTGGACATGTGATAGATGGAGATGATAGAGGACATTGAGATGAATCCAACGCAATGAAAATCATCAAATTCTGAGTTGTTCTTGTGGAGATACTAATTTTTGAAGTTAGAGTTGGGCTTGGTTGAGGTCGGCCTAGTGTTTAGAGGCTTTACGACAACAAGCCAAGCCCTCTTGTATGTTTGATTGAAGCTCTCATTTTTGTATATAAATATGAGGTGAGTGAATTCATTTTTAAGTACATCCTTGGGCATGAGAAAGAGTTCACTTTAGGTGAGGAGATCTTTGATTTAGCTGTAGGCTTGGGTAGACTCCAAACGAAGGGAAACGAGGCTAGATTTTGGCGTCCTTCATGACTATTTGGAGGCCAAGAAGGTAAGATAGGCAGGCCGAGTTGGTTGATGCATTTTTTGGCTCTTTTCGCAGTGTTTTGGGGCTTGTCTACCTCAGATTTGAGGGTCACAGAGGATATGAGGTGATTGCAGGTGGTCCGAGATTGAGATAGGCCATCTTCAAGAGGGTTGAGACCCTTGTTTTGGGAGCATAACACTCAAATTTGTTGTGGAGACAAGGCCGCAGTCTAGAGGTAAGGTTTTGGGGTTGTTTGTGCATGTTTTATTGGTGTATAGAGTATTGTTCTAGGCTGCAGATGTATGGTGTTTACAACAGTGAGCTAGAGAGCTTATTGGATGGGTCTAGAGGCCTAGGATTACTTTCCTAACTCAACCACAGGAAACAAAGGGAGGTTGCAACTCGAACAGGGGTGTCTTCCATGAGTATTGGTACAATGTTATATTGTTGGTTGGTATAGGCTTGTTGTAGGGTACGTTGATGAGGAGCCTCATACCCTACAACAGATTTGGGTGCCTATTATTGAAAAACAGAAGGACTAGACTTTTGGGAGAAGGTCACACAAGTTTGGAGCAAGGGTTGAGGGTTGTTAAGTGTGCCTTAACTAGACTTGCAGGTGCACAAAACCCAAGGCAAGGAGGCAATAGTAGTATGTTGTAGATGACTCAATGATAGTTGAATGTTAGAGGATGGTGTCCAAGGGTTGGAATTTGGTGATGTCTGTTAGCAGCCAAGAGGAAGGGTCTTCATAGGTGTTGGATGCCCTAACCAGGGGCAAATGCTACAGCAAGGATTGGACACTTTGAGGTCTAGTGGAGGGCAGTGTGAGAGGATCCAAGTGTGGAGCCCTATGTGCGATGCCTTGATGGATTAAGGGCTACTAAGAGAGGTAGGTTTTTGGAGCTCATAGGTCTAATCAACCAAAGGAGCAGTTTATTATAGCCCATGTTCATTGTTAGAGAAGATACTTACAGTAGTGATAGGTGGCAGCCCTATGTTAGTCTTCATTGGGGTAGCGCAAGAAGATTCTAGTGGGTAGAAGTCCCTGAGTCGCTGAGGAGAAGCAGTAGGCAGTTGTGAGTTGTTCATAAATGGAGTTATGAACAACTCATAAGGTTCTGAGGCATAACCATCCTATTTTAAGGTTCCTACAACATAAGCCTAACGCTTGGCATGTCAAGAACATTTGTATCCTTGTGGAAGCACTCAATAAGGCCTTAAATAGCTGCATTGGTTCACCCAGGTATGCGGCTTTCCTTCCAAACTACGATTAGGCCTTGCGACCCTCCAATCTTCCACTAGAAGGGACCTCGGCCCTTACCTTGAGATCTGAATTGTTGCGGCCTTTAACCAGGGCTATGTTGCTCACAAATCCTGCACATATCTCTCCTCAAACTCGACTTCCTTCCATCCTAACTCGGTCCAATTAGGTCACAAGTAATAGGACAATTTGTGTACTCCTCTCTCCTTGAGATTAGCACCAGTAGGATGTGCCCAACCCAAATCTGATGCCCTTGATGGATCTTGGTTTGTCTAGAATCCCTCTCGACCCTCAACTAAGGCTCACTTCAGACTACATCTTTGAGCTTGTTGTTAAAAATATGCAACTACGGTCAAATTCTACTTTGGACAATTCATTTCATGGGGATGATGATGGCATTGAATTTCTCTTTTCGAGAGGACCAAAAGACATCAGATTCATTCATTACCTCTTGGGGTTGAAGATATGGCAGAGACCAGGGTAGATTTTCCTTTGACAAGGAAAGTATGCAGTTGAGATCATTAAGAAATTTCAGATGGAGGGCTACAAGGCTATGGCCATAACCTATGATCATCAATATGAATAAGGCAATGACTTCATATTCAGATTTCGTGGATCCCACAATGTGTAGGAAACTAATCGATTCTTTGATGTATTTGGTCAACACTAGGCCGGATATATGTTCTGAAAGGAACACATTAATTCAATTCATGTCAAATCCAAGACAATAGCATTGGGTGGAAGCAAAAGATTTGCTCAAATATCTGAATAGCACAATGGACTATGGTTTGAGGTATCTTGGGCAAGGTAAAGTGAAGTTGCAGGGGTATACAGACTCAGATTAGGTAGTCATCGCAACAGAAAATAACAACACTTTAGGGTTTTTCTTTAATTTTGGATAAGTGATGATACACTAATTCAGTAGGAAGCGGATTAATGTGAAACTCAATTCAACAGAGGCACAACATATGGCAACAACTCCAGTGAGTTGTGCAGCCATTTGGATTCACAAGTTACTTGCTAGGTTGTTTGATTAAGCGTTAGATCCTATGGTGATCTACTATGATAATCAAAGTTGTATCAAACTCTTTGAGATTATAGTGTTCCATGACAAGTCCAAGAGCAAAGAAATCAAGCACCACTTCATTCAAGATAGGATTCAGAAAGGAGTTATGAAGCTCAAGTATATTCCCATGATCAACGCGTTGTTGATATTCTAACCCAACCCTTCTTTGTAAAAGGGAATTTGAGGGCGTCATACTAACTCGGGTTGGAGCATAATTCCTTCCTCGCTAAGATGGAGTGTTGATGTTTGTAGCTCGAACAAGAACTTTTGCACAAGTTTTTTGTCAAAAGTGTCGAAATTCATTTGTGTCCTTTCTATTTTATAATTCACTTTATTAAAGTGAATATCATTTTAATTTTAAGTTATGAAAAGTATAATAAAATCTAATTTAATTACACTAGTGATTTGATAAATTGCCACAACTGATCTCTAGTGAGATTGGGATTTAATCTCAACTATTTATCTCAATGAGAGCGGGTTATGGAGACATAGTCATCAACTCAAAATTTTAAATGAAATTTAATATAGAAGGAAAAGTGACACGGTAAGTGAGTTGCACAAAGAGACAAAATTCACTAAGTGTGCAAGCCAAGAAGAAGATAGAAACAAAGAAGCAAAGGGAAATCAACTTCAACCAAATTTGTGGAGGTCATATGATATGGGCTTAGAAGGGGAAGTTTGACCCAATAGAGGGTCATACCATCTCAACCAACATTTAGGGTGCAAGTTAAGTTTATCTTAGCGCCATATAGGGGCCATATCACTACCAGAGACTTGTTGTAGATTTTCTTTTTTGGCGGGCAAAGTTTTCTCAATTGAGGCACCTTAGTAACTTTTGAGAAAGTTAATGAAAAACTAATTTGAAAGAATGTAAAATTTTGTTTGTCTATTTTTCTTGGATATATTTTTTAACACCTACTAGGGACCTATGATAACCCTCCCATACCCAAATTAGGTAACTTGTATATAGTCATAAGCTAGGAAGACATTTGAAGATGATACTTGTGTGAATTACTTTGATGGCTTTGACAATAAACATGGCCCATATTGATGCTTTTATGATTTTATACCAATGATGTCGATATCACTTGATTCCTTGAGTATGTGCTACATGGTTCTTCCAAGTGCAACCAAGATCCCTTGAGGGAAGTTATGATGCTTATCCAACACTTCAAAGATGATGTCCAACCACATCTGTTGATGATGCAGAGCACTCTAACAAAGGATGTTAGGCACTTTTTAAGGGGCATTGACCTTAAGGTTGACTCGACATAGTTGATGAGAGCCTCCCTCAACCCCAATACCTTAGACTTTGATGATCTAGATTTGGACGTTGTGATGTCCCCAAATTAATTAATTTTGTTAAGAGTTTCCATTTTGGCAATTTTGGCATTAGGGAGATATTTTGGCCCACAACGTAGAAGAATGGTTAAATCAAAGGTAGATTTGATTTTTGGGTAAAAAGAAGGACCCATTTTAGAGAGAAAAGGGGAAAACATGGATCTAGTAGAAGGTGGGGATACACACCCTTGGAGAGCTCGATTAGGAGAGAGGAGGAAAAAGGAAACTCGATGGGTGGAGCCCACAAGGCAAGAGAAGGGGCAGAAATTATAAATGGAAGATGTAGCACTTACTTGGGGACCTTTTGCTAATTTGACAAGTAGACCTTTGTTGCTCAAGTTGTTTAGCTAGGTCACAAAGTGTTGTTCAACACCAGAGATGTCTAAGGGGAAATCTCACTCCTCCTTTGGTGGACCTTGAGTGCCACCCTAGGGGAGCATTGTCATAATTCCTTAGAGTCTTTTAGGGGCAGATTGCTGGAGATTCGAGCTTCTCTGTCGAGCAATCTAGGTGGAGAAAAAGGGACCATGTGTTCTTGTAGAGAGGTATTCCAGTGGAGCTAGTTCCAAGTTTTGCAAGTCCAATCGTTGGCAAATTTTTGCAACAGATTTCAGGTGTGGATTTGTGGGCCAAAGGAGTGTTTATTGGTCAGGTTGAATTATTCTTCCTCGGGCCTGTGCTGAAGGTCTTCTAGACTACGCAATTCTTTGTGAGTTTGATTGTGTGGGAGACTTGGCTGAGGGATTTAGGAGCTGGATTGCAAGGAGGTGTAAGAAGACTAGTTGGGGGAATTTTCTGAGCATTTTGGAGGGGTTGCAGAGGTGATTTTCTATGGGACAAATTGTCTAGCTAGTGGAGGAGCTCATAGAAATTGGGGGTGATTTTGGGAGGTTGGAACTAGAGCAAACCCTTTCTAGGTTTTTATGGTGCTCCAAACCCTAAGGTTTACAGTTGTGTAGGAGTTAGCACACAAGTATGGTTTGCGGGATTCAAACCCAAGCTTGGGGTTTTGTACCCATCGATGTTGGGGCCAAAACCATGGGGAAAATTGGACATGTGATTGATAGAGATGATAGAGGAAGTTGAGATGAATCAACTGCAACGAAAATCATCGAATTCTGAGTTGTCCTTGTGAAGATATTAATTTTTGAAGTTAGAGTTTGGGCTTAGTTGAGGTCAGTCTAGTGTTTGGAGGCCTTACAACAGCTAGACAAGCCCTCTTGGATGTTTGATTGAAGCCCTAATGTTTGTATATAAATATGAGGTGAGTGAGGTCATTTTTAAGTACATCCTTGGGCATGAGAAAGAGCTCGCTTTAGGTGAGGAGATCTTTGATTTAGCTGCAGGCTTGGGCGGACTCCAAACGAAGGGAAAGGAGGCTAGAATTTGGCATCCTTCATGATTATTTGAAGGCCAGGAAGATAATATAGGAAGGCCAAGTTGGTTGATGCATTTCTGGACTGTTTTGGCAGTGTTTTGGGCCTTGTCTACCTCAGATTTGAGGGTCACGGGGATCTGAGGTGATTGCAGGTGGTCCAAGATTGAGATAGGTCATCTTCGAGAGGGTTGAAATCCTTGTTTTCGGACCAGAACACTCAAATCTATTGTGGAGACAAGGCCTCAATCTAGAGGTAAGGTTTTGGGGTTGTTTGTGCATGTTTTATTAGTGTATAGAGTATTGCTCTAGGTCACAAATGTATGGTGTTTACAATAGTGAGTTGGAGACCTTATTGGATGGGTCAAAAGGCCTAGGAGTACTCTCCTAACTCAGCCATAGGAAACAAAGGGAGGTTGCAACCCAAACAAGGGTGTCTTCCATTAGTATTGGGACAGTGTTATATTGTTGTTTGGTATAGGCTCATTGTAGGGTACATTGAGGAGGAGCCTCATACCCTACAACAGATTTGTGTTCCTATTATTGAAAAAATAGAAGGACTAGACTTTTGGGAGAAGGTCACACAAGTTTGGAGCAAGGGCTGAGGGTTGTTAAGTGTGCCCTAACTAGACTTGCAGGTTCGCAAAACCCAAGGCAAGGAGGCAGTAGTAGTATGTTGTAGATGACTCAATGATGGTTGAATGTTAGAGGATGGTGTCCAAGGGTTGCACTGTTGGTGAATTCTGTTAGCAACCAAGAGGAAGGGTCTTCATAAGTGTTGGAGGCCCTAACCAGGGGCAGATGCTACAGCAAGGATTGGACACCTCAAGGTCTAGTGGAGGGCATCTTGACAGGAGATCCAAGTGTGGAGCCCTATGTGCAATGCCTCAATGGATTAAGGGTTGCTAAGAGAGGTAAGTTGTTGGAGCTCATAGGTCTGATCAGCCAAAGGAGCAGTTTATTATAGGCCATGTTCATTATTGGAGAGGAGACTTGCAGTAGTGATAGGTGACAACCCTTCGTCCCCTTGTTAGTCTTCATAGGAGTAGCGCAAGAAGATTCTAGTGGGTTGAAGTCCCTAAGTAGCTAAGGAGAACCTGTGGGCAGATGTGAGTTGTTCACAAACGGAGTTATGAACAACTCAACAGGAGTCTCGATGTGTTGTACCCTTGATGGACTAAGGCACAACTAGTGAGCAAATTGGATAGTCGAGGTTCAGTGGCCAAATGGACTTGGATCATTGATAGACGTAGTGCTGCAAATCGAGAACTGAAGAACTGCACAGGTACAGGGTATGAACGAGAGGAGTTGAGAGAGCGCGCTACATCCAGCTGGTCAGAGTATCTTGTTGAGAGTAGAATGGTTGTCAATGAACTGATACCAAGCCCCAGTTTGTGTATCTTGTACTAGTGGATGTATGAGGGCCATTATCCCTGGTAAGGGCGCCCTAGACTGTTGTATTATTCAGGTTGATTAATATAACAAAGTTGGGTTATTGTACAAAATTGTGTGAAACGTTGTGTATATTTTGTGCACTAGTAGATTTATTGTTGTTTATATTCCGTTGTGCAAAGTAGCTTCGTTGTGATTCTTGGTTTGGTAGCATCAATGATCTAAGATTCTATCCTAGACACCAGGGTCATGGAAAAACAAAATGGTATCAAAGTGTGTATGAGCTACTTTGAGGGAAAGTGAATCAGAGTGTGCACAATGAAGCAACTCAGAGGGAGTAGTGGGTGTCTAGACCATGGAGCAGAGGGTTCAGCTAAAGACATGGAGATGTGGTCTTGATTGGCTTGGCACCGAGATTGGTTGGGAGTTTTAGTGGATTGGTGGTGAACCTAGGGAACAATAGTTTTTCATAGGGAAGGTAATTGATCATGGACTTCCTTTGACTTGCCATGGATGGGCGGGACAACTTGAGGATTGTTTTCGCTTGGATGAGATCAGGATGATCGAGATTGCTTCATGTGATGGACCACAAATTGGCATGCTAGAGTCTTCATCAAATCATGATATTGCGTATCCGAGATTGGAGGGATTTTCATGAGTGGTATTTCATCCAGGAGGAATTTTCATGAGTGGTATTTGATCCAGGAGGATGAGTGCTGGCGGGACTAAGCCAGTGGTTATCGTGTAGGCCAGAGGGAGTCTAGCCTTAGAGGGAGTGTTGACCTCTACCAGTCAACTACCCATGCAGTACACCCCCTTTTTCTTCGCAAAAAGGAGCAGCACCTGATCAGCGTGTCCGTGCCATCCTGCAATCATCAGCAGCTTGATCAATTTAATTGTAAACCCAGTCTGCATGTATTAATTGTAAATAATCCTAGCAGATGTGAGTCGTGTTGTAAATTGCCTAGGTGGACCTAACTTTCTTATGGTAATCTATGTCCCGGAAGGTTTTTCGTCTCACCGATCCACGGATCGGCAGAGGTTTCCTTCAAACCTGACCCCAAAGCCGGGATAGACTTTGTCATTGGAATTTTAGAGAATCCTAGTGGGTTAACCTGCTAGATTATAGTCGTGTCGCAGAACTGGGTGATTTGTGAGGGTCTATGTTAAAGGGTTTTTTCCCCTTAAGATGTAAACTGTAAAAGTCATGATGTAATGTGTCCTGAGGGTCGAAAAATGTTTTAAATCCCCTCATGAGTCCTAAGTCCTAGGTCCTAGGTGATGTTTCCAAGGCTTAGTTCGATGATCCATTTTAAAATGAATTAAGAAATTAAAAAATGAATAAAAA
>APFE030897945.1:12412-29011 GCA_000404065.3 Pinus taeda
TAAATCGACGGATGAGATCAAGAGATGTCTTGATCCTCATCAACGGTCGAGATCATTTCAACATGGATCACTCGAACTAGCCGTTGGGATCATTTCCTTTATATAGGGTTTTAGGAGGTAATTTCAGATCATGGGATCTGTGAGTCAAAGAACTGAAGAAGCTCTCTTGTAAATCTATTTCTGGTTAATAAAGAAGACTTTGGGGTCCATATCTTGCTGGTGTTACTCTCTCGAAATGCTGTGAGATTGTTTAATTTTCTGTATATGTTATTTTCAGCCGTTAATAATAGCTTTTTTATAGAGTATTGTGAGCACAGGTATCTTGTTCACGTGCTAGGGTTTGGGTGCTGTTAGGGTTTCTGAAGTAATGGCAGGTATCTCCATTATTTCCTGAGATCTAGCAGCATTTTTTGCCCTCTTTACTAATGGTTGTTTTGAGCTGTGCAGAAAACATTTTTTAAAGGAATTTTGTGGGCGTTCGGGGAAGTTCTCGGCTGAACCAGCCAGCTCCCACAAGCACTTCTTGCTGAGCCCAGTTGGATTTGAGCCTGGGTCTATCATTCGATTTATTTTTCCATTTTGCATGAGAGATTTTCTGATGTTCTTCACAGTGAAAATCTGAAATCATTATTTCTTTAATCTTTTACAGTGCTTATTGGTAAATCTGGCTATTAAAGGGGCCAAAACTGTAAATAATTTTGGCTTATTGCTAGGGTTTTATTTATTTTCATTGTTCCCAGATTTTGGTTGCATGCTTCATTGTTTTCTGATTACAGGTGCAGGGTTTATGAGATTATTAAGGGTGTCGAATATCAAATTTTTAGATCTGGGATTTTCACTATCTGCAGGAAGGCTCAGTAGCCGGATAATAGTTGAAGATTGAGATTATTTCTTGACTCGGACAGCACATTCTGTGAGAGATATCAGAGATCCTGGGCACCCATACTCACTGGAACAACTTAGCGTTCTGTCTGGGAAATCTGTCGCAGTGGTATTCCTCTGACAAATTCGAAAAACATTTTCGTCTGTCGGCTGCTTCCTCCAAATTTCTCGCGTGAATGGTAAGAGCACATTTTTTACGTGGCAGCTAAGTCGAGCATGGTTTCCATTGCATAGCGTGGTTTCAGGTTTAAAAAAAAAAAAATCCAAAATCGGTTGCAATCAACCCCGAGTCCTCCACGTTAAATCTGAAATCCGTCCACCCGTGGCTCCCTCACGCTCGCTACTAACCCTCGCGTCCATTTCCACTATCTATCGCACCTGGCTTCACATCCCACGTAACTCTGTTGCTACCCCAAACCTGCAGCCCGTTGCCATCCATCCCTGCCCTCAATGTCCACGCGTTCTCTTTCCTCGCCATCGACCTCCCGTCGACTAAACCTGCAGCAGAAAACTCTGGTTCGGATTCAGTCAAGGAAAAGCGAAGGTATACGCACAGGTGAACGCAGTCATTTTATGCGTGGTTAGAGTCTGGGCATGATCGTGGGAGATTTAAATTTCAAGATCAATTTGGTTTGTGGTCTGGTGAATATGCGTGCGTCATTTCTTTTTAAGCGTAGAGGTAGGGTTTTTGTTTTGATAGTTTTAGTCTAGTTAAATCAGCGTATGTGTATCTTTTTTCTTTTTGGTAGCATAGTCATAGTTTTATTTTTTTTAATCGATTTCTTTATTTGTTTAGTTAGGTTTTGAAAATGTGTCTTTTTATTTAGTTTAGTTTTAAATATGTAGATATGTTTAAGTTAGGATTTTAGCATTTAGTTTAGTTTTTAGCTTTGTTTTAACCTTGTGTATATATTATATTTTTCAATTTTGTTTAGATTTTGATTTTGTTTAAACAAAAAATTAAAAAAAAATTAAAAAAATAAATTAAAAAAAAATCATAAGAAAGGGCTTGGAGGGTTTTTGTTTAGACTTTAAGATTTAATTTTTGATTTCTATTTTGGTTTAGATTAATCTAGAGTTAAAATAGTTTTGGTTTTATTATTTTTATTTTTTTTTGTTATAAAAAAAGAAATAAAAATAAAAATAAAAATTATGGGTATTTGTAGATTAAATTTTAAAATTTTGTTTCAAGTAAAATTCTTGTCAGAAAAGCCAAAAAATATAAAATTTTTGTGGAAAATTATTTTTGCATGATTCAGTGGTTTTCGAATATTATCTTTCGTACTGAAATCTGGAGCTTTCAAGTCGAGACGCGAAATTGACATCTGGTTAATAATTTACAATTCTCGTGGTGGTTTCAAGCGTTTATTTTCATTTGAGGTTTTCAGTTGATGGATATCGTTTTGGTCTTGTGATCATCTAACAAGTAATCGTTTTGATAATGATCTCTTAAGGCACTGGTCTGCTAAGTTAATCAAATTCATCTAGTGCTTATCTTTTCGTGTCTCGTGTCTCCCAACCGACTGGTCAACAGTTGGTCTTCATCATCTCACAGGGTCTACCCCCCTTAGCCGCGGGAGACAGGCTTAAACGGAGGGATCGGGGATCAGAGTGACAGCCCCCGATCTGAGCGTTGTCGTGTCAATCTGCGCGACAACAGGGAGCATTCCTATGGAGATTTGGGATCTTCAGGTTCAGATGTGATGAGGTAGAGGCACTACGAAGATTGCAAGGTTCATTCTATAGAGTATGTTGCAGTGATGGACGTCAGATCGGCTAGTGTCACCTGAGATGATATTGATAGAGACTTCCTAGTGTTGGAAGTACCTCCCTTGCTAAGAGGGATTGTTGATTTTTGTAGCTTGGGAGGTACTCCAAACCCTAGGCTTGAGGGTTATGGAGAAGTTGGTGCACAAGCATGGCTTGCGGGCTTGAAACCCAAGCTTGGGGTTATGTACACATCAATGTCGCGGCCAAAACCATGGAGAAAATTGGACATGTGATGGAGATCATAGAGCACGTCGAGACGAATAAAACGCAAGAAAATCATCGAATTCTATGTGGTCCTTATGGAGATATTATTTTTTGAAGTTAGAGTTTGGGATTGGTTAAGGTCGACCTAATGTTTGGAGGCCTTATGACAGCTAGACAAGCCCTCTTGGACGTTAATTGAAGCCCTCATGTGTCATGTCCCCATTTTTATTCTTCTTCATAGTACAACCAGGGTGGATTTCCAGGACAAGGGATGGCCATGTAGTGGAGAAGGTTTATGTCAATAGGGGTCTTGATGGAGTTTTGAGGAGTTTTTATGGGATTTGATGGCATTCGTTTGGAATATTCCATCATCAACACAGTTTGCCTTTCGTTCCGTTGCATTTCGACAACTTTCAAAAATCAACATTTTTATTGGGCAAAACTTAATTAATTATGTTGGAGGTAGAATTCCAGGGAGATTAATTAATGGCACACCTAAGTGTAATAGCTCGTTGGAATTGGAACAAGAAGATTTACATGATGGGACTTTTGGATATTAGTTTCAGTGACCTGAGGAGACATGGTGGTCGATTTACCCTTTTCCCGCATTAAAAAGAATATTTTAATTAAAATAAAAGAGGGAAAAGTGCTCCATGATTAAAATAATAATAAAATAGAAGATTCTATAGGGGTCCATCAGATCTATAAAAGAGGAGGAGGAGGCCATTGGAGGACATCTTGGATTGTGATATTGTTTCTTTTATGATACGTTGAGAACCCGGTTCTCTACTCCATTGGTAGCCCCAGGATGGACACCCTCGGCTATTTTAGTGAGATTGGGCGAGTACCCATCTCCCCTTGGTGACTTCATCTAGAATTCACATGAGAGCTTAACAATGGCAGTTTGCTTCAGTTTCGGTGGAGGGACCGTGCAGCATTGGAGGAGATTCTTGAGGCTACTTCTATCTCTGTTATCTTAGCTATTTTTGTTATTCCAGCATGTAAAACCCCAATGTATACATTATAATAAAAGCTGAGATTATTTCTGCTCATTGTATGATTGATTCACATGCACTCACTTGTTCTATTTTACATGGCAATCTTTTGTTTATGATTGGAAAATTTATCTGAGGTATTATGAGTTAAAATTTTGAGAAAACCCCAAATGGTTCCATTTGGGACATTACAGTGTTGTCAAAGCCTTAATCTTGGCTCAGCCTATGGGTTTTCAATCTTCAGTTACAACTATTCTTATTCGAGGGTTATTTTGTCTATACGCTAGAGGCATAGCTTTATTACAGTTGTTGACATCGAGTTTATTTTGTACAATTTCCTGAGGTGTCGAACGTGCCAATTTTTATGTTCAAAGGGTCGTGGCACATTATTTAATTTTAAAGGGGATCCAAAATTTTATTCCAAAGATATATTGGTCAACACTTTTATTGGACGCCGAGTTAAAATTGAAGGCGAAATTCCATTTGGTCGAATTTCAACCAATTTACTTCGTATGAGGAGAATTGGAAAAAAAAATTAGTAAAGGGCCATTTCAAATTCCTATATCACAGGCGTTAAGGACCAAATTTTTCTAAAAAAGGCATTTTGATTATTTTAAGGGGGGTCCATTACAAGGTTTGAATGCCATTAAATAGATTTTTTTTTGCCAAACCCCAATAAGGCCAAGTATACGATTCAAGCTAGACCAGAGCCAGAGCCGAGAACGTGGTCATATTGTCGCCCAATGCATGAGTCAAACTTCATGGCACACAGAAGAGAATCTGAGACCCGACTCATCGCATGTCCGTAATGGCTAGTGGCGGAGATCCCAAATTATCTTGAGCGAGTTGAAGGGTTGCATTTGTTTTCCTATGTGTGGCAGGTCATTCATAATTTTAGCGAAGACCGAGGCATGAGCCAGTCGTTGTTATGGTCACAATATTAATCCCACCATTTATTACATGCCATCGGGGAACGCTGATATGCATGGAGTTTATATTATGTATGTTGGACAATGATGTGATCTTCTAGCACACGAAAAAGAGATTTATGGATGTTTGAGGAGATTTTTGTATTAGGCATCGAGACTAAGATACCAGTGTTGCTGTGTGTTTAGTACCTATGTGTGAGAGTCAGGCCGGTGGGGGCAGAAGAATGTTGTAGCATCTAAAAAAATTCCTTGGCGTATTTCTAATTATTGGTGTCTTCATGAGCAGGATCAAAAGTTTTTTTTAAGACCTAAGATTATATTTGCGGCTAAGGTTTCCACATAAATTCTCGGACCGACTTTTCTGGAGAAGCCGTCGTTTTCAATAATCAAGGGTGGTCGCAGTCGAGAATTGGTCACTGCGGCCACCAAATGACAATTTTGGACGGATCACGAAGGCCAAATTCGTGAAGGACCCTTCAGATTCACACATCAAAAATTACTGGGAGTTCAGTATTAGAGTCGACGTCAACTTAAAGAAAATCGCGTCCCTATCTGCATTCGTCATTCTTCTCATTGGGACCAAGTTGTAAATTGCCTAGATAGAGCGTTGCAACATCAAAGGGCCAGATTAATTAAAAGGCGAGTTGACAGAATTGTGGTGCAGACGAAACATCTCCAATGCATTCCCTACAAATAATTGTCCGAGGAGATCAGCATCCACCTGTATGTTTCAGACTGCAGAGGTATTGGAACATAAGTCAAATTGCTGTAGCAGCATAGAGCAACCATTCCTTGTGACCAATTCACTGAGAAAGGCACCTCCTTACTAGGTTCTTCATATCTGTACTGTGACTTTTATTTCTATCTAAAGTCCCACTATTTTATCTCATATTTTCTTGGATTGGTCTCTGTATATTGTGTGAATGAAATATTGTTGGCTAGAAGCATTTTCTGTGTGATTTCTTGTTATATTGGCTACTCCTCTAAAAGAAATACAATAAACTTCACCAACAGCAGTGTTCCTACCATTTGTCTGACAAAAGTACCGGTGAAAAATTTCCATATAAACCCAGAAAGTTTGTTGAAATTTGAGAGTTGAAGGGAAGGAAGTGAACAAAATCATTGTTGGATATAAGAGAGTCCGTAGCTGCAATGGATAACGTTTCTATTATATTATCCCCTAAGCCTTGTATATGTTGTTGTTGGTGCATCAGCATAACTGTTGAATGATGAAGTATTTAAAGCGCCTCATGAATCAACACAATAGTGCTCTAGCAGACCACAATACAGACCAGAAAACAAAATTGACCAACGAACCTTTCTCAAGAGAGGCCTATGCCATTCTTCAGAAGCAACAACCAAGAGATTTGCAGAAGGAACCGAGGATGGGACACAAAATATTTAAACTTGGGACAGATCTGAAACACATGAAGGTCACAGTAAAAGCCCTTTTCAAATAAGATGAGCTAGATGCAGCCCTTTCTGAAGTGAGCCCGTCAGGGCACTAAAACCAGCTATGGTTTCTCTCATACAACCCCCACTGGAAATGCCTAACTTTGAAACTTTTACACACTAGAAAACACAATAATTAGATCATACACAAAACACACAATTTTATTGCCAAAACTAATTTGTTATCAGTTCTTTAATAAGGGTTCTAGGGCTCTTGTACCAAGGAAATAGCCATTTACAATCTTTAGAAACATGCCCAAATGTAAGATGAGACACATCTTAATTTTCTTGGACTGACGATTAGTCCTTCAAGGCCTCACTGCCCTACAAACAATGTTTATGTGACTGTCCTTTACAACAAAACCCCTACAATAATTCACCACCTTGTTGCTACCACTTTAGGATACTATTGTAGAACAAAGGGGTTTATCCAACCCTCTCAAATCCTTGGACCACCTGCAAATTTCCTTCTATGCTAATCCATCCTGCTCAGGGTACCTCCTATAGCCATCAAACCTTACACATGTCTAATACACGCCTCAACGAACCTCCTTATAGATACAAATACTACTCAACAGAATTATGGACTGATGTCCGAACCTCTAAACAGCAACCCCTGACCTTTCCTTTTGCTACAGGTTATTCTTGCCATAGGTTTGATCTGCTGCTCCTTTCTCAGCAAACCACAAACATCCATTATTCTCCTCTCCATGATTAACCTCAAGCCTCTACATTGGATTCTAATTTATGCCTTTAGAAGGCTGCAATACTAGGGGTCAAAATACCAGGGTCAATACCAAGGTTCAGCAAAAGACGATGGGTCTTAGCCCATACACTCATAAAATTTCATCTTATGAGTGTTTCTCCCTCACAAACCTAGCACCAAGGGCATGTGAGAGTACCTCCCTGTGCTACCAAATTTCAACAAGGATGACATGGATATTTCCACTCCCTGATGCATAGGCCTCCCTCTTGTGAATGCACAATTCCTCCTTACGTTTTAGCAGTTAGCCACCATTTCTCTCTATCCTCCCCTTGTTAGTTGACTTTTAATCCAATCTTGGAGTTTAGCTGCTTATTTTTTTGTGTGAACGAGTTATTTATCAGTTTTAACTATTTCTAAATCCACTTACTTCCATTTTGCCCCATTTTAGGCTATTTTTCTAATTTCTTGGTCTCCTAGTCTAATTTTGACTTGCTAACTAGGGAAACTGCTTTTGAGTGCAAGCTCTTGGAATTCCAATATAGTTTGAATTGTTTTTCCTCTTGGAGAGGTTGTATAATGAGGTTATGTATATAGATATGACATCAATAGTTGATCATCAAGTATTCACCTAATGTGTCTTAATTCAAATTTTCTCTTTGGTTATTTAGTGATTTTTCTGGCAATTTTTCTCTCTTCTCTCTTGTTTTGCAAGTAGCTAGTATAGTATTTATTCACATCTCGATTTTGTGTCTGTGATAAAAATCCTAGAAAATCAAGTACTTCATTTGTCATAAGTTCAGACATTATGCATCACAATGTCCAAAGAAGAAGAAGAAGGGCAAAGGGACACAATAGTAGAAGCAAGGGCAACCTCAACAAAAACTCAAATGACCCATTTTTCTGCAAAGTTTGAGAATGATTTCCCATTGGATTCTTGTTGTCTACAAACACAGTTCCAAGGAACATGTGATATGGGGACAGTGGGGCATATCATCATATAACATTAGCTTTGCGGTTGTTTATGATTCTAACAAAACAGGACTTAGTAATACATGTGGAGCTTGGTGATGATGCCAAGTATTCAGTAGCTGGATTTGGTTCAATCTCAATCCAAATCGAGTTAAAGAGCTCTTTGGACTTGAAGGACACGTTTTCTCTAGAGATCAAGAAGAATTTTCTTTTAGTTTCAGTCATGGAGGATAAGGTTCTTGCAGTGGAGATCAAGAAAGGGCAAGTATCTATTAGGCTGAAAGGATCTATCCCACACTTAACTCAGGTGATTGTTGTTAGAGAAGGTGATTTGTACAGGTTATAAGATGAGCCTGTTCAAGCACCGGTTCAAGGGAGTGACAGCTTGTGCAAGTTGTGGCACAAGAGGACGGGACACCTACATTATAGATGGTGAGTGCTTGGCAAGTACATCAATGTTTCTTTCCAAAGTAGCAAGCACAAGTTCGAGAAGATTTTGGACTTGATTCATTTTGTAATGTCCCCAGTTAATTTAATTTCGATAAGAAGATTTTCCATTTTTGCAATTTGGGTGTTGGGGAATATTTTGGCATGTGAACTTAGGAAAAGTGGGTGGAGGGAGTCCCCATCAATTTTTGGAGAAATGGAGGTTGCCAACATTAGAGAAAAAGGAAAATTAAATTGGTAGTGGAATGTGGGGCCACCCAAAAGGGGGAATTCGAACCCCTTAGGAAAATCGAGCTAGGGAGGAGGTCAAATTGGTGGGGCCCACAAGGAGATAAAAAGGGCAGCAAAGATAAATAGAAGGAAGAGTCATCATTTTGGGGGCTTTTGACAAATTGAATTTTTGATTTAGAGTACTCTTGAGCTACTTAGCCAAGACTACTAGTGTTGCTTAGCACAAGGATATTTCCGAGCAAAAATCTCAGCGCTTTCTTTGATGGGCTTAGAGTGCCAACCTAGAAGAGAAATTAAGAACTTAGTCGGAAGAGATTTGTTGGAGTTTGTGGGTCATATCAGCTCTTGCTTCAGCTAGTTCGAACTTCCAGGAGGACACAGTAGCATAATTCTTTCCACTGAGTTGAGGGGCTTTCAAGGGGAGTTCTAGCCAGCGAATTTAGGAGAAATCTCCTTGAGGATGGACAAGAGCTTTTGGAGAATTTCAGGGTCGGAGGTCGCTGCTTCAAAGAGATCCAAATTCACCAATTTAGGGCTTGCGCAAAGGTATCACTAGGTAGAATTCATGGGGTAGAATCCACCTCATTTGTGTCGGGTTTGTGGAGGAATTTCACTCATATATTCCGGAAAAAAAAATTGCAGGGCAATCATATAACCAATCGAGGAAGGATTTGTGGCATATTCAGCAGTAGTAGATTGTGGAGGATGCAAATCTAGTCAAGGAGGTGTAGCACCAAATTTGGGTAATTCCAGGAGGTCGGAATTAGCCCAAATCATTTCCGAGTTTTCTTGGACTAGCCTTAAGGAATCTGCTCCTATTTTTGCAAAAAAATTGGAGTTTTGGTGCCCCAAAACAGTAGAATTATTTGGCAGCCAGTTAGGAGGAGTGAGCTTTAGTTTTGGCTCCCGGGTGGTTGGTAAAATTTGCCCAAACCCTTTCTTGGTTTTTCTGGGTTTTATGTGTAAAGACTCTAGCAAAAATTGCAAAATATTTTGGGCACTTTTGAGGGGTCAAATATAGGGTTGTTTCCAAATGCAGCAGTAGTTTACACAAGGCAAGGCACAACTTCTTCTGGGATATTTTCCAGCACTTGAAGCCATTGACTTGACACCTAGGTTTGGTCTTGCTTGTTGTAGCAAGCCCATGCTTCTCTTATCACAAATACTGACTCATAATTTATTATATTAATACAATGGCTCAGAGTTTTTGCCCACATTTCAGTGTTTATTTGTGTATGGTTGTGCATGCTTGAATTTTATAGTTGAAGCTAGTTCTTTGCTTATGTTATCTACTATATTTTTCCATTTGGAACGTTACAGTGGTATCGGAGCATGATCTTGACCAGTTGTGGGGAAGTTAACAAGATAATGGAGGTTTTGGCCACGCATTCAGAGTGACTGGTGAATTTATGGTCACTCCAATGACAGAACGGGGAGAGTACACCGGGGATCATGGAGGAGTTGATGAGGTAGAACCAACAATTGAGGAGGAAAAACCAATAGGTCCTAGAGATGATGCAACATATGATCGTGACGTTGAGACATACCCAACAAGAAAGCCATGTGCATGCATGTGCAGTCCAACAAAACAATACCCATGGCCAACCTAGCCAACCTACCATGCCTCATTTTCTGGATGAACCGGAGAAGGGCAAGGAACCTGACATCTTTGTAGATTTGAGGAGATCCTTCATGGTTAAGATTGATGGGTATGAGGCATTTGACCCTAGGATCGGGAGGGCTTTCTTATTGGAGGAGCATAGGGGAGGACAGATAGGGGATGGAGCCAAGAGGCGTTACTATTGGTGGAGTCTGGGCCTCAGATGTCAGGAGCCTGTGGAGGAGGTTGAGAATGAGGACACGCGGGATGGTGAGGAGCACACTGATATACTTAGTGTGGCACAGGAGTCATCATTGTTGGAGACCTCTTTAATAGCACCAGTTGACATCTTGGTGGAGAAAGTAGAGCCTACACCCATAAAGCCATTTGTTGATGAGGTATTGTCCCTAGATGAGGTGTTAGGAGACATAGTGGTACCCATAGCCACGACAAAGTTCCCTGGCGACAGCCACCTTCAACAACAGGGAGAACATATAGGGGGACGCGAGCTAGTCGTGGAGGGGCAGTCCATGACTCATGTTGAGCCCATGGTGCAGGAGGATAAGCAATCATCTTTTGGGCCAGACATTGATTTAAGGCAGATAGATGCACAGACCATCAACAGAGTTGTAGTACCTCTAGACAACATCTCTCTTCAGGCCTATATAGGTAGGGCTTGCAGCATTGCTATGCTACCTCTGCACAATGGAGAGAAAGATGCAAAATTACCCCGACAAATTTTACGTGTCGATCAGATCAGTGAGATGCAGTGACATGAGTTACACAGGGGGCAACATTCACAAAATGGGGGGTGAGTTTCATGTATGGGAGTTTGTGCTCTTGATCCTTCCCTTGAGGTTGGATGGTGAGAGGTTCTGAGTTGGTGCTCGATAGATTGAGCTAGGCATATGGGGTTGGTCATAGGTGCATTCAGGCATTGGGATCCAGGTGGGACTACCTACCACTTACCAAGTACGCAGATTGTCCACTGCCTTGGTGGTATATTTGACCTAGTAGTCGAGCGCATGCATTTGTTAGGGGAGTCTCAGTTAGCGCCAGTGGTCGGTCAGTTTTTGAGGGGATTCCATGGGTCGTTTTGGTATGATGGTTGTATATGGTATCATAGGATGATCAACATACTTTGACAGGAGTTTGTTGGAGGAGGTGGCATTGGCAGGCCAACGAATAGTACCTTGTTTGGGTTCAGGGACTCTTTGGAGTTAGTTGGGACTTAGCTGTCACCAACGAGCAGCGCGGTGGTAGCATCGCCATCGATACATAAGGGGATTCACCTCTTGTGTCTCTCAGGGAGGATATGGAGGTGAGGCCCACACATCAAAGGGTACGGTGATACGACAGTGGATGTGGCAATACCGATAGGGAGTGGTTCAATACTTCCTATCTCATTTTTAGATCCTAGCATCTAGTGGCATGCAGGAGCATGCAGCGTTGAGAAGTGGTTTGTAGGTGAGCACGTAGTTGCATGGCGGTGTGTTGTGGTGTGCGGGTTTATACCATGTAGTAGGGGGAGGCATACCATTGGATGCAACTCGCCCCGTATGGATGGGGGCACTTGTGAGCATCTAGGGACATCCTATTCAACAGAGTTAGGTCTTCGATGGAGTTATCAACTAGACCGAGACAAAGAGAGAGGCATCCATGGGATTACCTCTCGATGTCCATGCAGACTCTTGGTCAGACCCATTGGGACTTACATACTTGTCTCTCTCTAACATGGCTTATAGTTACTGAGGGTTAGGTTGACCCCATGATGCCCTCAGTACAAGCAGCAAGACATGGGAGGTTCACCCTAGGCAATTGGATGAGACACAGTGTGTCATGGGCAAGAGGGAGACTCTCCAGTTAAGGCATTTGGTGGGAGCATGGGCTGATGGATACAGGCTTAGGGATGGCATGGGCTACTGCCGAGGTGCATATGTTCCGCCCCTAGGCTAACACTTGGGGGGTTGATCGCTAGGGAGCTACATGATACACTGTCAACAAGGCAAATTGACGTGCTACATGAGCATAAGGGACAGTGGACGGTAGACTTCGTTTATAGGAGGGTGTACAGACTCCAGGCAGTGTCCTTCGATAAGGAAAGTATGTTGTTGAGATCATTAAGAGATTTCAGATGGAGGGCTACGAGGTTATGGCCATAGCCTGTGATCATCAATATGAATAAGACAATGACTTCATATTCAAAATTGGTGGATCCCACATTGTATAGGAAACTAATCGATTCATTGATGTATTTGGTCGACATTAGGCCGGATATATGTTCTGCAAGAAACACATTAATTCAATTCATGTTGGATCCAAGGCAGTAGCATTGGGTGGAAGCAAAAGATTTGCTCAAATATCTGAACAGCACAATGGAATATGGTTTGAGGTATCTTGGGCATGGTCAAGTGAAGTTGCAGGGTATACAGACTCAGATTAAGTAGGCATCACAACAAACAAAAGAGCACTTCAAGGTATTTCTTTAATTTTGGATAAGTGATAATATATTGGTTTAGTAGGAAACATATTCATGTGAAACTCAACAGAGGCACAACATATGGCAACAACTCCAGTTAGCTGTGCGGCCATTTGGATTCACAAGTTACTTGCAAGGTTGTTTGATTAAGAGTTAGATCCTATGGTGATCTACTATGATAATCAAAGTTGTATCAAACTCTTTGAGAATATAGTCTTCCATGACGGTCCAAGCGCAAAGAAATCAAGTACCACTTCATTCAAGGTAGGATTCAAAAGGGAGTTGTGAAGCTCAAGTATATTCCCATGGATCAACATGTTGTTGATATTCCAACCCAGCCCTACTTTGTTAAAGGAAATTTGAGGGCTTCATACTAACTTGGGTTGGAGCATAATTCTTTCCTCGCTAAGATGGAGTGTTGATGTTTGTAGCTCGAACAAGAACTTCCACACAAGATTTTTGTCAAAAGTTTCGAAATTTATTTGAGTCCTTTCTATTTTATAATTCACTTTATTAAAGTGAATAACATTTTAATTTTAAGCTATGAAAAGTATAATAAAATCTAATTTAATTACACTAGTGATTTGATAAATCTCCACAACTAATCTCTAGTGAGATTGGGATTTAATCTCAACTATTTATCTCAATGAGAGAGGGTTATGGAGACTTAGTCATCCACTGAAAATTTTAAATGCAATTTAATGTAGAAGGAAAAGTGACACAGTAGCTGAGTTGCACAAAGAGATAGAGTTCACTAATTGTGCAAGCCGAGAAGAAGATAGAAACAAAGAAGCAAAGGGAAATCAACTTCAACCAAATTTGTGGAGGTCATATGATATGGATTTAGAAGGGGAAGTTTGACCCAATAGAGGGTCATACCATCTCAACCAACATTTAGGGTGCAAGTTAAGTTTATCTTAGCGCCATATAGGGGCCATATCACTACCAAGTATTTGTTGTAGATTTTCTTTTTTGGCGAGCAAAGTTTCCTCAATTGAGAAACCTTTGTGAGTTTTGAGAAAGTTAATGAAAAACTAATTTGAAAGGCTGGAAAATTTTGTTTGTCTATTTTTCTTGGATATATTTTTTAACACCTACTAGGGACCTATGATAACCCTCCCATACCCAAATTGGGTAAATTGTATATAGTCATAAGCTAGGAAGACATTTGAAGATGATACTTCTCTGAATTACTTTGATGGCTTTTGACAATTACACCATTGTTGCTCAAGTTGTGTAGCTAGGTAACAAATTGTTGTTCAGCACCAAAGATTTCTAAGGGGAAATCTCACTCCTCCTTTGGTGGACCTTGAGTGCCACCCTAGGGGAGCATCATCATAATTCCTTGGAGTCTTTTAGGGGCAGATTGCTGGAAATTCGAGCTGCTCTGTGGAGAAATCTAGGCGCAGAAAAAGGTACCACGTGCTCTTGTAGAGAGGTATTCCGTTGGAGCTAGTTCCAGGTTTTGCAAGTCCAATCCTTGGGAAATTTTGCAGCATATCTCAAGTGGATTTGTGCGCTAAAGGAGTGTTTATTGCTCATGTCGAATTATTCTTCCTGGGGCCTGTGCTTAAGATCTTTTGGACTATGCAGTTCTTTGTGAGGTTGATTGCGTGGGAGACTTGCCTGAGGGATTTAGGGGCTGGATTGCAAGGTGTAAGAAGACTTGTTGCGGGAATTTTCTGAGCATTTTGGAGGGGTTGCAGATGTGATTTCCCGTGGGAAACATTTTCTCACCAGTGGAGGAGCTCATAGAAATTGGGGGTGATTTTGGGAGGTTGGAACTAGACCAAACCCGTTCTAGGTTTTTATTGTACTCCAAAACTTAAGGTTGAGGGTTGTGTGGGAGTTGGCACACAAGTATGGCTTGTGGGCTTGAAACCCAAGCTTGGGGTTTTGTACCCATCCATGTTGGGACCAAAACCATGGGGAAAACTAGACATGTGATAGATGGAGATGATAGAGGACATTAAGATGAATCCAACCCAAGGAAAATCATCGAATTCTGAGTTGTCCTTGTGGAGATATTAATTTTTGAAGTTAGAGTTTGGGCTTGGTTGAGGTCGGCCTAGTGTTAGACAAACCCTCTTGGATGTTTGATTGAAGCCCTCATGTTTTATATAAATATGAGGTGAGTGAGGTCATTTTTAAGTACATCCTTGGGCATGAGAAAGAGTTCGCTTTAGGTGAGGAGATCTTTGATTTAGCTGCTGTCTTGGGCAGACTCCAAACGAAGGGAAACGAGGCTAGATTTTGGCGTCCTTCATGACTATTTGGAGGCCGAAACGATAAGATAGGCAGGCCAAGTTGGCTGATGCATTTCTGGACTCTTTTGGCAGTGTTTTGGGGCTTGTCTACCTCGGATTTGAGTGTCACAGAGGATATGAGGTGATTGCAGGTGGTCCGAGAATGAGATAGGTCACCTTCAAGAGGGTTCAGACCCTTGTTTTGGGAGAAAAACACTCAAATCTGTTGTGGAGACAAGGCCGCAGTATAAAGGTAAGGTTTTGGGGTTGTTTGTGCATGTTTTATTGGTGTATAGAGTATTGTTTTGGACCGCAGATGTATGGTGTTTACAACAGTGAGTTGGAGAGCTTATTGGATGGGTCGAGATGCCTAGGAGTACACTCCTAACTCAGCCACAGGAAACAAAGGGAGGTTGCAACCCGAACAGGGGTGTCTTCCATGAGTATTGGGACAATGTTATATTGTTGGTTGGTATAGGGTCGTCGTAGGGTACGTTGTGGAGGAGCCTCATACCCTACAACAAATTTAGGTGCCTATTATGGAAAAACAGAAGGACCAGACTTTTGGGAGAAGGTCACACAGGTTTGGAGCAAGGGTTGAGGGTTGTTAAGTATGCCCTAACTAGACTTGCAGGTGCACAAAACCCAAGGCAAGGAGGCAGTAGTAGTATGTTGTAGATGACTCAATGATGGTTGAATGTTAGAGGATGGTGTCCAAGGGTTGGACTGTTGGTGAAGTCTGTTAGCAGCCAAGAGGAAGGTTCTTCATAGGTGTTGGATGCCCTAACCAAGGGCAGATTCTACAGCAAGGATTGGACACCTCAAGGTCTGGTGGAGGGAAGCATGAGAGGATCCAAGTGTGGAGCCCTATGTGCAGTGCCTCGATGGATTAAGGGTTGCTAAGAGAGGTAGGTTGTTGGAGCTCATAGGTCTGATCAGCCAAAGGAGTAGTTTATTATAGCCCATGTTCATTGTTGGAGAAGATACTTGCAGTAGTAATAGGTGGCAGCCCTATGTTAGTCTTCATTGGGGTAGCGTAAGAATATTCTAGTGGGTTGAAGTCCCTGAGTAGCTGAGGAGCAACAGTGGGCAGTTGTGAGTTGTTCACAAATGGAGTCATGAACAACTCATAAGGTTCTGAGGCATAACCGTCCTATTTTAAGGTTCCTACAGCATAAGCCTAACCCTTGGCATGCCAAGAACATCTTTATCCTTGCGGAAGCACTCAGTAAGGCCTTAAATAGCCGCATTGGTTCACCCAGGTATGTGGCTTTCTTTCCAGACTAGGATGAGGCCTTGCAGCCCTCCAATCGTCCACTAGAAGGGACCCTCGGCCCTTACCTTCAGATCTGAACTGTTGCGGCCTTTATCCAGGGCTATGTTGCCCACAAATCCTGCACATATCTCTCCTCAAACTCAACTTCCTTCCATCCTAACTCGGTCCAATTAGGTCACAAGAAATAGGACAATTCTCGTACTCCTCTCCTTGAGATTAGCACCAGTAGGATGTGGCCAACCTAAATCTGATGCCCTTGATGGATCTTGGTCTGTCTAGAATCCATCTCGGCCCTCAACTAAGGCTCACTTCAGACTACATCTTTGAGGTTGTTGTTAAAAATATGCAACTACAGTCAAATTCCACTTTGGACAACTCATTTGATGGAGATGATGATAGCATTGAATTTCTCT
>APFE030897947.1:0-10490 GCA_000404065.3 Pinus taeda
ATTTTATTTATAAAATATTTTTATTTAATATAAACATTTGACTCAAATCAATAGTAATTTGAATTTTCATATTATTTTTCTTTATATTAAAACTACGTTTATAAATTGAGTTAGAAAAGCTTAAATTATTTTTTAGAAATTATATTTAAAAATTCAGTTTGAAAAACATATATTAATTTTTATTAATTTTGTTAATCTATAAAATTTATTTTATTTTTTTTTAATAAGTTATTGGTCTCTATTCATAATTTAATGTTATATAATGAATAATTCTAATTTTATAATTACTAAGTTTCATTTAAATTATGTCAAAAAATTTAAGGAATAAATGTTATTATTATATTATTTATTTCTAAACAATTTTATGTTTTTAGCAAAAAAACTAAAAATGGTTTTTTAAATTTCATATTAAAATATCAATGATAATTTTTAGCGGTAGTCTAACTAGAATCACTTTTTGATTGTGCTGAATCTAATTCCACCATAAAAAAGATGATTCAAGCACTGCTACTGGCCATCCAAGCAATTCCTTACCTATTCCCTTCATATGATACCTATATAGACTATGTAAGGTATCATTCCAATTGAATTTCATCTATGTAATTCCTTTATAGAGTACAAGTAAATGGTCCTCTTATTCATCTCCATATATTTTTTATATAAATTGTAATAATGAAACGATACCATCTATGTATACTCATTCAATTGCATTTAGAGTTACCATTTATACATAAAAATTAACAAAATAAGAGGTGAGATGTTAAAGGTAATTTGAGAGATTTATTATTCCAATACATTATTCTAGATTATCGTAGTTCCAATGTAGTCTTCTAGAAACTTGTTAGCTTCCAACATAAGAGTGAGATGGAGCTACATAGGCATCACTACCCTTCATATTCTTGTAGTTATATTTTGTAACAATTCCATTACTATAAATATGAGATTCTCATGTGTTTCAAACACAAATTAGATTTAACAAAATAGTGTTGTATTTTTTTCTATTTTGGTTTCAAAGAAGGTCTTATGACTCCTTTGAGGGAGTAGATCCCTAGAGGGATTAGGAACATCATGAGAGAAAATTAGTGTGTTAGTGTTTCCTAGTTTCTCTAAGAGCATATCGCTTGAATGAACTGTATGATTCATATTTTACATAAAAGGTCTAGTTATGTGAAAGCTTAACAATAAAAATGATGCAGACGTTTGTGAATGTTGCTACAATTTGTAATATTTTATTTTTTTGTTAGGGGGAAAATTTTATGTATGTGAAGGGAGACACCTGACCTTGTCGAAGACGGTTGCAATGATTCAAAGCATTTAATATTTGTTGTTTTTGCAACAACTGAGAAGCAATATGGTGATCAACCAAATTGTAATATCCCAAACACCAAAATTCTAAAGGGCTCTAGAACACTGTAATGTTCCACTAATATTCTGGCTAGAAAAATTTGCAATAATTTCCACACCCTTGTTACAACACATGCATTCACGGTAAAAACATCTAAATACCATTTTTACCAAAAACACGAAACATAAAATACCCCGATATGGTAACAACTTTATTCTATTAATATTAAGAAAAAATACATGTCAATAAAATTAACAATGAAACCCTTGTTAATGGAATGCATGACTGCTCAATAATTGTTAAACTGAAACACTGAAGCACATTTTTGTACCTTAGATGGATCCACCAAGGAGATATCACCAGGGGGTTTTCGTCCTGAGATCAAGTTGGAACTAACCACGCCAAGTTATCTACAAAACATCAATATGAAAAACAAATCCAGGATAGTCCCGCTCCTCTCTCCTTTTAAAGTCTTTATGGACTCTCTCTCCAATCTTCTAGAAGCCCTTTTATTATTTTTTTATAAAAAGGGAAGGAAAATGCCATGGCAAACTAACACGGTAAATACCATGGGAAAATACCATCCATCAGAAAAAGGAATATTACAAATCATCTTGCAACAAGATTTCTCGCCCTCAAGCAATTCCCATTTGTCTACCACTTTGGCTATCCAAAGCAGTTGAGTACCAATGCCAAGGTCCCATATCAAGTTTGAATCATCACTACATTTAACTGTATCACCCAATAAAGGATATATTTCTTGATGCCTGGATCCAAAATCAACCTTTGAATCAACTGTTCACCAATAGATCCACTAGCGTGTGAACTACCACCTAGATCCTAATCCAGTTGCTCACTCAACTCACCATCAACAAATCCTCCTAGATCCCAATGACCCCAAACTTCATATCCCATGCACTATAGATTTAACAATATCATAACCCCACTAAGAATGTCTTCCCAAGAATCATCTCATAAGTCAGGTACCAACTCATAATCTCTTGTGTGTACATATCCATATGAGAAATAGTCCCACCATGTTGATTCCACATGACTATGATTCTAATTGGGATGCTCCTAAGTAGTCAAATTGTTGCTCAATCTTGGCTCCCCTGTAAAACCCATATGGAGGGCTCCCATAAGATCCATTTGGAGAAATGTGCCCCTTTTCCTCTAATACATAATGGTAGGCTGATAGAGCTATAATCCCTATTGATGTATCCCTGTAGAGGGATATTATGTGACTCCCAAGTATATTCCTCTTGTTGACTTGCTAGGGACTTGAGTTGTTCCTCAACACTAGATAGTTTGGCCATTGATTCAGCACATGCCCCTATGAGCTCCTCAATTTTCTTGTTTTGCTATAAGACAAAGCCTTGACCAATTTGGATTCTTTGTTTCAACATCATAAGATTTATCTTAAAATTCTTAATATTTTCTTGAAAGTCCTCTCGGAAATTTTGGTGTTCTGCTGAATCTCTTTGTATTTCTCTGCACTGGATGCCCAACTATCACAACTCAAACTTGAGCCTCTCACCGAGCCTCTGGATATGCTTCTTCTTGCACATTATGTTTGTCATGCTCCCCCTCATGTTCATGCTCACTATGTTTCTTCACTACTATATGCTCCTCCCTCAAGTCTTCTTGAATGTATTTTTTCTCACCTTCTCACTCTTGGAGATTGTTTAGTGTTCATCATTTTTGGTTGTTGAACATGGATGCATTGGTGGATTTATATCTACACTTGAGTGCTCATATTCTTCATGGACACTCTCCTGAAAGTCAATAGCCCCAACTATAGAAGTATCCTAATGGTCATAAGGAATCTCCTCCAATTATGCCCTCATTGTCTCCCTTGTATCTCATAGGCATGAATGGTTAGGTTCCCAAAGTCCCTTGCAGATAAAGAATAACCCTTTCCTTCTTAACTCATTATTGGTTTTCATTTTACTCCCTTTGTTCTTGTTTACTCCCTTTGAGAAGTTTTATGTTTTACTTGACTAAACTCTCAACTAATTCATAGGTAGTTGGTTCTTCACTTATTTTATTTCTCCAAATGGCCAACAATTTGGATCTTAGTGTTTTGCACATGTCAACATTTCCACCTAGGAACAAGGTCACAATATTTTGCATGCTTGTTTTCACAATATCTGGATGAGTTATTGTAATGTTGGTGCAAAAGCATAGGATGAAAGATTAAGTCCTCACATTCTAGATTCAATGTGAATATGCTGAAATTGAGCTCTGCCATGAGTTCTAAAATTTTGTGCCTCTTCTTAAAGGTAGGAAGCATGATGTTGTCTTGAAGGTTTTCTACTATCAACCGTAATGTCTCCCTCATGATATCATTATTGTAAGGTGGTAGAGGTGATGTTAAAGATATGATCTTACTGAGACAAGAGGTGACTGTGAGCTTGACCTCTTCACAAGGATGCTCCTAGAATTTGGATTGTGAGAGCAAACATGGACGACTTGAGATCCCAATTGAGTTTCTTCCATTCTGGTTTCCCCACCATGGATAAACATGTGTCCAATTCATCCAACTTATGAAGGACTATTACTGACTTTGTTTGTTGTAACTGAGATCAAAGTGTGAAGATCTTAGATTCTCTTCCCTATCTTTTCCTCACCTCCCACAGGTGCTTCTCTTGCATAATGACATTTACTCTTTTCAAGAAAAAATTGCTGCTATATCCCTTTTTGTTTTTGGTATAAGAGGCTATTATTACTTAAAAAACCTCATATTTGCTCAGCACAATTTTTTTTTTTGATATTGTCTAAAAACTCTTCAAAACCCATCTTTCCACATATATATCCCTTACTATATTCTTCCAACAAATTCCTCGATCATTATTTTAATGCCCAAACTACTTCTCACCGCATATTTCCCGATAATAAATCCACCCAACACACTAATGAATTTTTTATTTTCTTTTCTAATACTTGAATAAGATTATGCAGTAATATCAAGCTCGTTCAACAAATTCTTTCGTAGATCTAGAAGCAGTATTGTCAGATTTCCTCAATTCAAATTAACGTGATCAATTCCATCGCTACAAATGGACTGCTTGTCTTACCTGCACCCCGCACTTTCATACGCCGAGTGTATCCTTGTATTTTGCAATGTATCCTTGTATTTTGCAAATAAGAGAGATTCAGCTAACTTACACACAACTACTGAAGCTCTTTTTAATTGTTTGTCTGCCCTTTCACTTCATAGCATCTTCGAAATTTACAATTTCATCTCTCGAATCCTATATTCGGTACAAAAGATGAGGGTGGCAATTCACAAGTTCATGTCTCAGATCCTAGATCCTCTATTGTTATACAGGATGAGGGTCAAAATTCACAATCTGTGTGGAATCCTTTATTGGATATATTTGCAAAGGATGCAGTGTCAAGTTTCAACAACACTCTCACAACCCACAAAGCAGTCTCTCATTAACGAACTGAAGAACATGAGCCCAGAGGAAAATAAAGGCCTTGCCAATATGCAGCAAGAGATCACTGGACTGAAAAACATGAGCGCATAGGAAAAGAAAGCACTTGCCAATATGTAGCAAGAAATCCAGGGAGCAAAATCATTGAATGGGTTAAACTGATGACAACACTTCAGGAATTATTCAGCAGCTCCCCTTTGTGACATCTTAAGAAGCCTTCCGGCCCAAACCCTACTGCAAATGATACGACGCCCTCCACTATGTTGATCCCGCTGCAATTGATACAACTCCCTCCACGATATTAGAAACTTTGTCCACGTCGATCATGAGGCCTCTCGGTCTTGGTGAACCCCTGTACAACCTTCGTGTGGCACTTTTCTTATCCTACGAAAGCCTTGCGCTGGTATGGTTCTAGGCCCTTACAATTCTCGTGTGCAATCCAGTTGTTTTTAGTGCAATTTTTTTGGAAGTGTTTTAGTGAGTATTTCTTGTTTAATTTCTCTAAGATTTGGCAGAAAATTACTGAAATCACAAATTTAATGGGTAATTCCTGTACAATCAAGTGTTTTAAGGAGTTTTTCAAAATGTCTTAAGTAGTTTTTCATGGTGCTGAATCTATATATAGTTAAAAACTAGTTTAAATAACAAAAACTAGTTTAAATAACACAAAACAAGATTTCATCTCGAATTTTTTTCGCCCAAATTCAAATACCTAAAAATCCAAAAAATCAAATTAAAAACAACTCACATTAAGGAGTATAAAACACTATGGTTTCGTGCACAATTCTATGAAAATCGTTGTCAGAGATATATAGAAAAAATCTTGAACAATAACTAGCTTCCTAAATGAGACAATCAGTCTCTATATCTGGCAGATCTTGAACTTCAAAAAAATATTCCTGCGATTGCAATAGATTTCTCTTCCGTATTGAAAACTCTTCATAATAATAAGCCAACTAGGTTGACTAAAGAAAAAGAAAATAAAATAGGTGAAATTAACGAAAATCGGTGAAATTAGGGAAAATCGGTGAAATCTAAAATTAGTTTTTCGGGTAACTTTAGATCAATCTGCAATAAATCTCTTTAGTCTGATGGGATGCACATATCTAATACCACTATAATATCTTAAATAAAAAATATATAAACATATTTGTAACACCATTCTAGCTAGCAAGTTTTACAAGTAATTTTTCCCACGTTATATCACATGCATTTAAAGTAAAAACATCTAAATACATATACATATTTTACCAAAACCACGGAACATAAAATAACTTAAAATGGAAGCGACTTTATTTTATTAATAGTAGGAAAACAATACATGCCAATATAGTTAAGAACGAAGTTTTTTTGGAAAAGAATATATGTCAATATAGTTAAGAATGAAGTTCTTTCCAATGGTATGCACAATTCCTCATTAAATTATTAAACTGAAACACTTAAGCACACTTGTGAACCCTCGATAAATCCACCTAGGAGATATCATCACAGAGTTTTTAAAATTGAAACATTTAAACACACTTGTGAACCCTGGATAGATCCAAGTAGGAGATATCACCAGGGAGTTTTCATCCTAGGATCAAGATGGAACTAGCCACCAAGTTCTCTACAAAATATCAATATGAAAATGAATCCAAGATGGTCCTAATACCTTGCTCCCTGCCTTTTTGAAGGCTTGATGGATTCTCTCTCCAACCATCTTAAAACCTTATTACTATTTTTTTATTAAAAAAAAAAACAAATACCATGAAAAACACCATGCGAAAATACCATTCATCAAAAAAAGAATTGTACTTAAAAAAAAGTTTTTAGGATTAAAAAGAAAAGAAAAACATAAAAGATATATTTTTAGTTTCTTATTATGGGGGACATCCACAATAAAATAAAATGAAAAAGGAAGCCTTTCCATTATCCAACAAAAAAAGAATAGTACTTAAAAAAAGTTTTTAGGATTAAAAAGAAAAGAAAAAACATGAAAGATATATTTTTAGTTTCTTATTATGGCTGACATCCACAATAAAATAAAATGATAAAGGAAGCCTTTCCCAGAAATGGAAAAGGTTATCTTGGTTTCTCTAGATCTATGGAAAGTGAAATGAGTTTATGTTAGACAATGAACACATATATCCATTTAACAACACACACATTGGTTAAGAGTTTTGTGTAAGAAGAATTTGCTAATATAAATAACCATAAAACATATGACCTGCTTGGTTTTATCCATCTAACATTTCCCCATATCCAAATCCATGATTAGCCAATGAAAGGAAGGGAGTTACATGCCGTAGAAGAAAATTCCATGTTTGAAGTTGTAGATATGAGATGTTGTGTACACAGTTGTGTGGTGAGAAAGACATTATATTCTGTGTAATATTTTTTTTCCTACACATATATCCATTTAATAGCAAACACATTGGTTAAGAGTTATGTGTAAGAAGAATGATATAAATAACCATAAAACATATGACCTGCTTGGTTTTATCCATCTCACATTTCCCCATATCCAAATCCATGACTAACCGATGAAAGGAGGGGAGTCACATGGGGTAGAAGAAAAATCCATGTTTGAAGTTGTAGATAAGAGATGTTGTGTACAAAGTTGTGTGGTGAGAAAGACATTATATTTTTTGTAATATTATTTTTCCTATTTGAGTGCTGAATTCCGTTTATCTAATTTAATTTTCATCTATGTAATGGATTTTCATCTAATGAGGGTGGGTGATTGTTTGTTGAACTACCCAAGCAATAAATGTTTGAAGGTTATAATTCTCACAGAAAGAAATTTAGTGTTAAGGATTTCTAGACAAGTGCTATGCTTGAGTTAGAAGAAGAATTCATGGAAATGAATGTAGGATCAATCAAATTAAGCTTTTTGAATAATTTTATGCTCATGTTTGTGTAAAAACTCTACTTATCAAGTTCTCCCTTGTCTAGAGAGAGGGGCCACGATTTATGTATTATGTGAGAAATATAAAAAAGAGTCATTGTGGAACCCTAATAATAACCAACTATACTCATACTTCCATACCCTACAACACCACTGTGTTTGGCTGGTTTTGACTCACCCAAACCTAGGCATTTTTCCTTAAATAATTAAGAACTTTACCTTGGTCTTTGGAAGCTAGCTCAAATGGTGGTGATGCTCAAAATTTGACTTGCGAGAGAGTAGAAGATTTATGGCAAAATGGACTAGTATAGTATTATCCAACATAATGATGGTATGGTTGACTCATGTGAAGAAAAAATATGGGAAATTAGCTCTATTATTGCATCTTGATAAGAACAAAATTATAGGAGTTGACGATGCACTTGATGAGCCTTGAATTAAAACCATCATAAATTCAATTTTTTTTATTAATTAATGGATCTGCAATAGGTGATATTCATGAATTAAGATTTTCTAAAAAGTTGAAATTATTCACTTTAATAGTAAACCAGAAAAAAGAAGAAGGAAGATTCTAGATTAAGAAGTAAAGCATAAGTGATGCATGCTGATGAAGTGTATGAGTTTATATTTTGGACATATTATTGAAATAAAGGAGTGATGGTAGTCTTTGTGTTGTAATAAATTTTGAAAGCTTATTGTACCTGAGTTAAAATGATGTAAGGGGTGTATGATTAATTGTGCCTAACGCACAAAAGTCTTGGTGCGAATTGTAAAAATTTTGATTTTGTCGAATATTTGGTAAGCCTTGTTGAGTCGGCCTTACATGAATTAGTCTGTAGCGTGTGTACCTCCTTTGAATATAGAAGATATGGGATATCAAGTTATGGAATCAACCACATGAATAGTTACAATGTTGGAAAATGGATTCATATTTAAGGTTGTTGTGGAATTTACAGGAGATGTGAGATAGAGTAATCTTTGCAAGTTTGTAGAATATATTTTAATGATAAAGAAAGCTCAAGTGAAGACAATGATATGATCATGTATGTAGGAAAGAAGAAAAGTTGGTGAATGTGTACAAGAAAATATTGTGGCAACAACTAAGATGGTAGCAGAGGAAAATAAATAATGATGGACAATCAAAGTTGAAAGATTGTGAGTTGTGATAGTCACACATTGTATGTGTAAAAAGGTCTATATTTTCAAGTTTGAGTATGTACATGGTATGTCTATGAGTGAAGTATGAGAAATTTATGTACCTGAATCAAATGTGAGTTTGATGGGAAAAGTGTACTTCCATAAAGTTTATGGTACTTTAAACACCACATTGTGGCAATATATAGCCTGTGATTAGTTAGAATGAACTTGATGTGAAGGTTTGTAGTTAGTTGAAACAACTTTGTGTTAATGTGATGTTTGTGGTAAACAAAAACCAATTGAGGTGTGATGTTGAGGGTCATCCACAAAAAATACAAAGTTGTAATGCTAGAGTGTGGTTATGAATAAACCAAGGAAAACCCAAAATAATGATGATTCAAGGAGAGTTACACGTACATATACTTGGTTGAAGACATGTGATGGAAGAATGGCTGAAAGGACCATGTACATGAAGGAAATCCTATTAGACTATCGATTGCAGTGGTTGTTTACCCATGCATTCTAGTGGATGGTTGTTCATCCATATGGATGCCAACATCATAGAAGTATGGTGAAGATGCTATGTTGAAGTAGACATAAACATTGTTGCTAAGAAGGATCACGTGTTGCATAAAAAGAAGAGTTAAGTGTTGTAAAAATTACAATTCGCCATTAAGGGAGAGAGTTAGGGTGAATGAGAGAAACGTATTGTTCCAATAAATTCTTCTAGATTATCATAATTCCAATGTAGTCTTCTTAAAAATTGTTAAATTCCAATATAAGAGTAAGTTAAAATTACATAGACAATATTATCCTCCATATTATTGTGATTATCTTTTGTAACTATTTTCATTATTTTAAATACAAATAAATGATCTTATTAAATTACTTTAATATAAATTTTATATAAATTATAATAATAAAACAATATTATCTATAAGTATTATTTTAAATACAAATAAATGATCTTATTAAATTACTTTAATATAAATTTTATATAAATTAGAAATCTGTGCACAATTTTAAACGGTTTTCAATTGTGATATTAAATATTAATTTATTAAATCTAAACTTAATTTAAACATGGGGCAGTAGAAAGAAAATATAATCTTTACCTAACCTTAAAATAAAATTATTAAAAGAAACCAAAACTTAATAAAAGTTATTAAAAAGAAAAACCAAAATAAAGTTAATCTTATGAAACTTTTCGCTCGAATTAAATGAACCCACTCATACAAAGTTTATTTACAATGCATTAAAATGAAACACTTTTACAATCACAACTTTATCTTCAGTTATATAGAGTGATGTATAAACGATATTGTCACCATCTCCGCCAATAGAATTATAATATCTTTAGAATCTCTGGCCATATAATTATAATATCTTCACAGTTCAGAGAACTTCAGAAAATTTCAACTGTATTAAGCTGCGGGCGGAACCGGCTTCCAGTCGGGGGACGTTGGCATCGCGGAAAGAAAAGAATTGTTAGCCACTTGTCGCATGATCCCGAGTGATCGAGAGAGCGGTCATTGTATATGTCCCACCATTTCTGCACCAACGCCTTTATATCTTCCGGCCTCTCCATATTTTCGTCCTCCCCACTGAACCTCCGCGGCTTCGATCCCTGCAAATGGAATTCCACATCTATCCATAAACATAATTCGCCGTAAACATCTTT
>APFE030897952.1:0-16936 GCA_000404065.3 Pinus taeda
AGTCATTGTTTCCTTAAGATAGCTCTGGACGACAATAGTAGAGTTTTTGGAAGGAGTTGTTCTACAGAGAATCTTTATTTTGTTATTGATACCTTTCATTGCACTGATATAAAACAATTTTTCACTAAAGGTTGTTTTCATCAAATTTTATGAAGTTAAAACTAGTATCAAATCTAGGCTAGAGTCTTTTAACTGTATCTTTCTACAATAAAGATCAATTTTCCAAAAGATTTGCTATTTATACAAGTGAAAGATCAAAATCTGAAAGAGAATTGGTGTCTTTTTCGTAAATTCCTAATATAACCATTCACAACTGGTTTTATGAAAATAAAAATATAATCTACAAAATAAAAGAGTAATCTTCGAGGGAAAATATTTTTTAAGGATCTGACCATTAACAGGTAAAGAATCTCTTTTTCCTGCTAAATCCTGCAACATAAAAGTGGACAGACCTATGACTTCTATAATCTAAAAAGGACCAAGCCACATTCATTGAAATTTAGTATGTTTTCCTTTTTCCTCATGAGCCTTGTCTCATGCTAAAACTAGATCTCCCACCTGAAAATCTTTTCTGGTCATCATGTTTGAATCAAAAGAGGATTTTACTAATGATTGATGATGAGCATAAGTTCTTTTAGCCTGTTCTCATTGTTCTTCTAACTTAATTATTTCCATTTGCCTCAACTGTAAGGAGAAAGTTGGTACTTCATCAATATATTGAACTAAAGACAAAGAGGGGATTGCTAAATGAGTCAGGAGAACCACTTCTTTTCCATAAACTAAATTGAACGAAGAAGTGTCATGGAGGATTTTTGCATTATTCGATCTGCCCATAAAGCGTATATTAAAGATTTATGCCATTTTTTATGATTTTGGTCAACTGTTCATTTGATAATCCTGATTAGGTTTTTATTTGTAGATTCAGCTAACCCATTTCCCTTTGGGTAATAATTGGCAGAATATTTAAGTTTGAAACCTCTTTTAAGTGCAAATTTATTCATTGTATTTCCAGAAAAGTATGATGCATTGTCAAACATTAAAGTGGAAGGAAATCCAAACCTGGTGATTATAAATTGATCTATGAATTCAATGATATGTTCAGCATTAACTGTCTTGAGTGGAACTGCTTCTACCCATTTAGTAAAGTAATATGTTGCTATAAGGATGTATCTATGCTGCTTAGAAGAGTGAGGATCGATCTCACCTATTATGTCCAATCCCCACTGATCAAAAGGTTGCTCAATGTTGACTGGTTGTAATGGCAAGGATGGTTTCTTCTGTCTCCCGACAACGGTTTGGCAGATTTGACATTTCCTCACGTAATTGTGCGAGTCTTTAAATAATGTGGGCCAGTAATATCCTGCTCGTAATATTTTATGTGCAGTATCGTCTCGAGCATAGTGTCTGCCTGCTTGCTCGTCATGGAGTTCTTGCAAAACTCTTTTAGCTTCAAATTCTTCAAGACATCTAAGTAGAATATAATCATAATTTATCCTAAAAAGAACATCATTCAAGAGTTAAAATTGTTTGGCTTTCAATCTTAGAGCTCTTTTCTTAGTATGATCGAGGTGTGAAGGGGCATACCCATTCTTCAGATAATAAATGATATTGGCATATAATGACTCATTATCGTTTAGGCTTACCTCGTACAATTTTATGTCTGCAGATGGAATTTCAGATATCAGCGATGCTCCGGCCAGCATTTTGCAAAATCCTTGACCTTTTACAATACTTGTTGGTTTGATTTCTACATCATATTCCTGTAAGGCGGTGACCTAATTGGCTCTTTTCTCATCCACCTCTTTTTGTACTAAAATATTTCTTACTGCTGGAAACGACACAATGATTTTTGTGTGGGTTTTGAGTAAAAAGGGTCTAAAATATTTGACTGCTTTGAAAACAGTGTAAACATGTTTCTCCACATTTGAATAATTTAATTCAGCTCCCTGTAAATTTGAATTGAAGAAAGTAATCGGGGCTTCTACCTTCTCTTGATTTGCTTGAGTAAGTATCACTGCATATGATCTGTCAGATGCAAATGTGTATAAAACAAAACGCTCTGAAAAATTTGGAGTCTCTAAGGATGGAGCATTCACAATTGCTTGTTTGATTAGATTGAATGCCTCATATTCGGCTTGGCCCCACTTAAAGATTGAGTTCTTTTTAATCATCATTTGTAAGGGAGAGACGATTCTTGAAAAATCTGGAACGAATCTCTTTACAAAGTTGGTTTTACCAAGGAAATATTGCATGGCTTTTTTGTTGTGAGGTAGGGAAATTTCGGAAATCTCTTTGATTCTCTCAGGGTCAATGTGAATTCCAGTTTTTGACACTATCAATCCTAGAAGTTTTCCTTCACTTAATGCGAAAAAGGACTTTTTAGGATTGAGTGAAATTCCATACCTTAAACAACATTGGAAGATTTGTGTTAAATCTCTGAGATGGTTGCTTTGTCTCTTGGAATAGACAGTTATATCATCCAAATAGATTACCGCAAACTTATTAACTAAACCTTTGAATGCAATGTCCATGGCTCTATGAAATGTGGCACCAGCATTAATCAAACCAAAAGGCATTTTTTTATATGTGTAGGTACCCCATTGGGTTCTAAATGTGGTTTTTAATTGATCGTCAGGATGTACCAACACTTGATTGTATCCTGAGAATCCATCCAAAAAGGATATTAGTTCTGACCCAGCAATTGCCTGCAAAATTTGTTCCATAGGAGGCAAAGGAAAATTATCCTTTTGGCGGGCTTTATTAAGGTTTTGAAAGTCAATATCGATTCTAATATCTCTGTTTTTCTTTCTAACAGGGACCATGTTGGAGACCGATTTGGAATGTTGAACGGGAAAGATTATTTTGGCTTTCAATAACTTGTTGAGTTCAGATTTAATCTGATTTTCTAAATTGGGATGGAATTTTCTCAACTTCTGTTGGACTGGTTTTGCATTTTCCATCATTGGAATAGTATGTTGGATGATAGAAGTGTCATATGTTTTAAGTTCATCATAGTTCCAAGCAAAAACATTTCTGTATTGTCTCAAAAGACGGATATATGCTAATTTTTCTTCCGGAGTTAGGCCAAGGCCTAGATTGACGTTTTGGGGTTTGGCATCAGTTCCCAAATTTACTAATTCGTAGTTCAAAGTTGAACTTAGGAGTTTTGAATTAGTAGATATTTTAAACTGATCTTTCAAATCATAAAGGTCTTCTAGTTTGACTACCGACTTAGGTATAGCATTGTTAGTGCTATCTTGTTGCAATTGTTGGTCATGTTGGTCTTCGTCAATTATTTGATTGGTATAGGATCCTTCAAATGTGAGAAAACTCACAATGTCAGGCTCATTGTTGAAAATTCTCCAATTTGTGATGTTATCAGGAATAGAAGGTCTAAATATTAATTCTATTGAGAATCTATCTGGACTAAAATCTTCTAAAGGGATAAGTTTAGAAGCTACGTTAGCTAAAAGGTCTGCACTTGCATTCTGGAGTCTGGGAATTGATGAAATATTAAATAATATAAAGTGCTCAGTCAGATCTTGAACTAAAGATTGATAATGTTTTAAATGACCTTATAAGCAATGTATAGTATTACGTACCTGTTTGACTACAATTTCAGAGTCTCCAAAAACTTGAAGGTATTTGACGTCTAACCCGATTTCTTTGTTCAACCCTTGGACTAAAGCTTCATATTCCGCTGTATTGCTGGTGCAATCAAATTCGAGTCTACAAGTTAACATAGTTTTATCTCCTTCTGGACTAACTAGCATGCATCCTACTCCTGCTCCTTCGTTAGATTTAGAACCATCAAAAAATAATTTCCAAAATGAAGATTTATTTATAGGACTATCTAAAAAATTGATACATTTAGAACTATTTGTTTGAGAAAAATTTTCGACTTGAGATAAAACATAATTTTCTAAGTAAGGTGATGTGTGAGCATTAAAATATCCTAGGAAAGAATCTACTGAGTAATTGCCAATAATGTTGTTGTTATATGCTACTGGTTCATTTTCCCCCTCGAGTTCTGTTACTATGTATTTCTGATGTCGTTTTCGTTCAACTTTTATTTTATTTGGTTTACCATTGTAGGGCAGCCACATGTGCGACCAGTCAGTTGCGAAATATCCATGAAGCTTTTCTGACCAATCTCTGCTAAGAATTAAGCCATAAAATTCTGGAATATCAGCAACTAAAATGTCGATAACTTGACATACCTTTGGGTTGGATGACAGCCTTATGGTAACCTGATTCAATTCGCAAATTACCTTGACTTGTGATTGATCTAGTTGGACTATGCACACAGCATACTTCTGTGGTTGAACGTTCAATTTTGTACATATTGATTTTGGTAAAATATTCGATGAAGCTCCAGAATCCACTAAACAATTATGCACATTTCTATTAAAAATTTCATAAGTAAGAAGAAATGGGGGAGTATGGGATCTCGATCTTCCTCCAATTAATGTGATGTCGTTTGGATCAGCCTTGTTAATTGCATTAGTTGGAGGTCTTCCCATGTCATGGGAAGCTTGAGAAATTACAGCGGCAGGCAAAGGTGCAATTGGCACAGCATGTAATTCTTTCAACATTATCTTTTGTTGGTGTTTTAATTTGCTCAGTTCGTAAAGAGTGATGTTGGCTCGAGTCTTCTTCATATCTTCTATGATATTGTACTCCATTTCATCCGAAATGATCAGTGTTTTAGATGGAGTAGAGGAATCCGTTTGGACTGGCCTAGTTTGAGTCGCTTTAGATGTTGTCTTCTTGGGTGCGACTTTATCCTTCGTTTCCGAGCTTGCGCTCTTTGGCCTTCGTTTCTGAGCTTGCACTCTTTGGCTTAGTGGTAGTTTGGGGGGGATCAAGCTGATTTCTGCTTCATGTACTAATCGGGAATGCTTCTTGATCCTCTTCTTGTGGGAGGATGAAAGCCCACATTCCTTGTAATTCTACAACTTCTTCTTCATCGGTCTGCCCTTCAGTAGCGATTTCCTCTTCATCTTCTTCAGACTCAGCGTTTGTAATAGCGTTGGGCGGCTTTGGATCATTCGAGGGATTTCTTTTAAAAGCTCTGTATGGCTTCTTTTAAGAAGTTTCTGCCACTTGTTTCTTAATTTCGACCATCTCGTTAGACATAGTCTTCAAAACTTTTTGTAATCCTTCTAAATTAAAAGGATCTTTCGATTGCTTTTTCTTGGGATCTTCTTTGAATGTTACCTTCTTAGACTTCCGTTCTTCGATCACGGTCTTCTTTTCGAGGGCTATAATCCATTTCTCTACAGCTATTGCTTTTTCATGTTTTCAGCCAAAGTTGTCTTATTAGCCCTATCCACAAAGATTGCTATATTTGATGGTAAAGCAATAATGTACCATTCACTTCGCACTTCTTCGCTGGGCTTGGAAGTGGTAGGAATTTTGTTTAATAGTTTATTAAAACGAGAATTGAAGTTTTTGATAGGTTCTTTTGACTGGGCCCTGAGGTTTGACATGTCACTAATCAACGTCGCAGTAGACCTATCATCACCAAACTTAGTGAGGAATTGCTCCTCGAAGATGTCCCAACAAGTAATAGATCTAGATGGTAATGAAAAATACCATGATCTGATTGTTCCTTGAAGGGTATATGGAAAAAGTTGAACGACAGCATCTTTGTTAGTAACTCCATTAAGATTTATGGATAGCATAAAGTTATTGATATGTTCTTCCGCTAGCATGCCTTCTTCAGGATTGAATTTAGGCAACCATTTTTCAGGATGGGCTGGCAGCTGACTCAAGGGCGCAGGCATTAAGACTGCCCCTGGATTGTTCCATGGAGATTTAGCCATCGCTGATTTACTAACGGAGGGAAGTGGAGAAGATGATCCCTGAGGTTGAGAAGATGAGGATATAATAACTCCGGATTATTGAGAAGGGGATGTAGAAGTACCAGTAGGTTGGTGGACAATGATCTGGAGTGGCAAAGTGGATGGTTGACTTCGCGGTGAGGAAGTTGAGATGGATGATGATGGTGAAAGAGTCTCACTATCGGACCCTTTAGGTGATTTCCTTGCTCTCTTCCTAGTGGATAGAGGTAATTCAGTTGGCTAAACACCAAACTTTTCGCTTTTTAATCTGGTTAAGGGATGAGATGGGTTATATTGCGAAGTCACGCCGCTTTGAGATTTATCAGATCTTTGAAGAGATATAGAAAATCACTAAATTTTGTGAATGAGAGATTCGACTTCAGGCGGTTCAATAGTAGATTGTTCTGAAATGTCAGGGTTTGTAGCAGCGACTGCTGATCCTATGACTTCTGGTTCTAGATTTAAAGCTTCTAAATGCAATGGAGAAGTCGAGGGAGATGGTGAGGGTGATTTAGTCTCAGAATGGTATTTAGATTTGGACTTACTTGCCATTCATAGTTCGAGGCCCTCCTTCTAGCGCCAAATATGTTGAAGCCCCGAAAATTGGGTCAGTAACAAGGGGGATACCCACCCGGTCCGGACCTTGATTGGCAGCTCCTTTTCCGTTTGGTATAGCGGGTCCGACTGGGGATATGGGACAAGTCCCCCAATTTATGAGTGTGTGTGTGTAGAATATGATATCTTTGACCTAATAGTTCCTAATTAAGATGCTCTAACCCTAACTTTAATCTAATGACATGCTATTGTATTCTAATAAAATAGAAATATCTAAATCTATACTAACCCGGGATGTAATCTTCTGTTATGCGATCTAAAATGATTTCAGATAACAATCGGTAATAAAGATCATTCAACTATTATAAGAAAAGAATTCAATATAGATGAACCACTTCGCATAAAAAATTAGGTGAAACAGTTGCGAAAAACATATCGCATAATAAGTTGTTCATATATCAAGCATAAATAAATAGCTATCACCGTACAAAAGTGCCAAATGATAACTCAGGCATTCAAGCATTAACATATAAACAACTAAGCTTAAATATCACTCTAACACAGGAGATAGAAACAGTTAAGAGACAGAAGTACCATTTATAACTAGTTTTACTCATGAGCTTCAAGCGATAGTGATTTATCTCTTCCAATCCAACATCAACTAAGAGTACAGAAGTGTAACATCAATAGTAGATATCATATGCAAAAATCAACAAATCTTGTTCCATTCATTCACCAAAACCTCCTCGGAGGGTGCAAAAGTGCATGTTCTGAGGACAAGGTTTTGATAAATTTCTGGACCCTTCTCTAAATTCATGAAAAGGGTTTAAATACTACTAACTACGTCTAAAAATAACTTATTTACAAAAAATTAGGATACGGTTTAAATGACCGTCATTTTTCTAGGCAAAATAAAATAAAACTATTTCTAAAATTAAATCTAAAGCTAACTATTTTTGTATTTTCTCCTTATTGTCGCAAGCATTCAGCATTTGCTTGAGAAGAGTCAGTTGGCTAACTTCAGCCTTTAAATGTGCTGCAAAAACGGAATCAGCAAGAGCTGGCACTATCTTTTCGGTACTGGGCTTACAGGAGACTGAGCAATTAGAGGCTTTCCATTTCGAGAAGTTTTACCCAGCGATGTGCAATTACGCTAATCACGCACCAGAAACTGCCTTTGTTTCTTAATCTGGGCTTCCTTAGTGTCATTTTTGCCTCTTGCGTGTTTCCTTATAGCGGATGTAAAGTTGAAATTTTGTGAAAATAATGATTCCGAGAGCTCTTGACCTTGAGCCCTAAATGGACTGTCTTTGATATTAGCACTGTCCAGTACTCCTTTAACCATTTCTGTGCAGGGGAGAATTTTGGGCCTTGTTGCTCTCCGGTGCAGGAATGAACAAGCTAACTATGCAATTGATGCTTTAGACGACCTTGATGAGCCTGTAGTAGCCATAAATCCCGTTACCTTAGGATCCTCTTCTTCAAGTAGATTATACATGCCTTCCCAGGTGGAAATACCCGCTTCTCTGTTGCATGCGGTGTCTGTGTAAAAGGGCGCCATTTCTTTATCTTCAAACATTAGAGCCTTACCTTTCTTCCCCATAGTTTCCTGTTTACTGCTTTCTATAGCTTTTCATTCTTCGTTCCTGCAATTTACAAGTGAGGTGAGAGTAATGATAAGAACAGTGACGGGAAAGCTTTAAATGCCGAAGACATGAAAAAAGTATACCACCTTACGTGAACTGGCTCTTCGATAAACATGAAACAATATTTCATTAACAATTGGAAACTACCTTATTAATGAGCTTTAAAGCGCATAACCAATTCGTCTTATGGAAAAAATATTTTCTTGAATAGTGAGCTCGAAAAATCTGCGATGAAGCCATTTTGCGATTTGCTTTGCAATATCGCAGATCGGTGCATCGCATAACCGTAAGATCGCAAGATCATTTTGTCATTCTATCGTAAGATCGTTTTGTCGCATTATCACAATTTCACAGTATCGCATGGTCACAACATCGCATAATCGCAATATCACATGTTTTGTGTTAAGCAGTTTCTTGCGAGGCGCGATTTTACGATATGCGCTATCGCATATCGACGTTTTTTGTGGTTTTTTATTATAAGTGTGCTTCTAAGACTTGCGATGCGATATATGTTTATCCTTATGCAATTTCGCATCGCATTCTCACGATTTAGAGTTTAGCTTGTAAGTAGGCATGCTGTTAACTTTTCTGCGATGCGATATCCTTTAAGGAGTGATTTTGTCTTCCCTCATCACAAAACTTAAGTTTTTAAGATTTCGCAAAGGTCTTTTCTTAAGTTTACGATGGTAAGTTTTATTGAAAAGGAAATACAATCACTAATTGATGTTTTGAATTTTTGACTGAGGGTCCCCATTTATTTAGTAATAGTCACAACACTAAATAAAAAGGGGGGTTGTTGGTGGCCACAACAGGAACCAAGACAACAAGTTTCTCCTCAAATCTAGAAGGTATAGAACATGATGTAGAAGAAAGTCTGGAAGACAAAATAGTTCAATCCTAATGGTTCCAAGCCCGGATGGCTTGTGTTTTGACTTGTCTACAAAGTAGACTACTCCATCAACACTGTCAATGAATTCTTCAAAGGAATCTCTTCTAAAATTCATGTGGCAATTTTCTCCTAAATCAAGCAACTAAGAATCTTTCCATGAAGCAAGTGAAGCATTGGATAAGTCTTTAGTTACTCCAATGTTCCAATGTGCGACAACATAATGAGCGGACTCGAGTGCTTTTCCTTTCCCTCTACCGGGTGTTTTACCTTTTTCTTCATTTCTTTCCTACTCAATTTTGTCCTAATGCAACTTACACATGGAAGCATCATGTCCATTTCTATTGCATCGTATATAATGAAGATTAGACTTTTCTCCTTGGAAATGTCTACCCCCTGCCTCTAAAATTCTTCTTTCCTCTTCCTCTTTTTCCACCTCTTCTTCTAGAAGAATCTTGTCCCTCATTTCATTACAATAATTTTTTAAATTTCATGAACATCTAAAATAATAAAATCAAATATAGCGCAGATGTGTAGGGATTAGATGTAATGTAAGAAGGATTGTATGTCAACATTTTTGATGTCATCTATATAATAATAATAATAAAACAACATAATCTTCCATGTTCTCTTTAGTCATTCTTAGTGCAATAAACGTGTTTGAGCCAAGTAATAAAAAATAATAAAATCTAATTTGTTACATTTTTTTTTTATTAATAAAATTACATAAAACAAAATCATAATATCATGGCTCAATACCATGGGTCATCTAGGCTTTTGATAATTATGTTATGAATCTAAGTTTTTAATTATTATGTTACAATACCATGGGTCAATACCATGGCTTGTCAATACCACATCCAAAAACCATAACCTATTTCACAAATCAAATATTTTTATAAATATTAATTTTTATTTTAATTTTATGAATTTTTAATTAAATCTAAAATAAAAAAGGTTATGATTGTTTTTGAGATATATTTAAACCCTCCATGCTCACGACTACTCTAAAAATATTCCCATAGACATTATAGACATTAAATTGATTTTTTTTATTAAAATAAAAATTAGATTACTTTTAAATATACATATGTGAAATTTATATATATATAAATAATATTATAAAGAACAGTGATAGATGCATATTAACCAAGGATCCAAGAAAAGAGAGAAAGTAAAGTGACTAACAATGATAGAGGAAAGATAGTGCATGATTCTTTTAACTTTTTTATTATTTTATTTTCTTTGATGTGATTGATGCAAAATATAGGTTTAATATTTTACAACTAATTTTTTTTTGTTTTTGTTAAGATTATTTCTTAAATAAAATACAATGGGATTTATCTTAAGAGAGAGGGAGGGGGGGGCAAAGAGAGGGAGCGAAGAACATAGACATGGGAGACAGAGGTGAAGAGAGGGAGGGAAGAACATAGACATGGAGAGATAGGGGTGGAGAGAGAGAGGGGACGATAAGGGAGAGATGAAGACACAATGAGGGAGAGAGGAGATGAGGGAAGAGAGGGAAAAGGAGAGGATAGACATAGGGAAAGAAGGGGAAGAGAGAGAGAGAGATAGATATATATGGAGGGGGGAGAGAGGGGCATAGAGGGAATGAGAGAAGGAGCGAGATAGTGACAAAGTTGGATGGTGGAGAGAGAGTGTGATGGGGGAGAGATAGAGTGAGGTGGGAGAGAGGGGATGGAAGAGAGAGAGGAATCAAGAGAGAGAAATGGGGAGAGATAGAGGAAGAGAGAGATGGAGTTGGAGGGGGTCAGAGAGGGAGGGAAGAAAAAAGACATAGAGATAGAAAGGTGGAGAGGAAAAGGGAGTGACAAGGGAAAAATGGGTAGATAGTGAGGGAGAGAGGATAGTAGGAGGGAAGAGAGAGAGAGAGAGAAGGAGAGACAGAGGGAGAGAAGGGGAAGAGAGAGAGGGAAGGGGAAGAGAGAGAGGGAGAGGAAGGGGGAGGGAGGGAGAGATAGATAGATAGATAAGGAGAGAGAGTATGCATGTTTTTTTATTAGAAGGAGAGACAAAGGAAGACAGACAAGGGGAGATAGAGAGATAGATAGAGGGAGGAGAGAGGGAAGAAGAGTTAGGTATAGCAATCGAGGGAAGAAGAGAGAGAGAGAGTATGTTTGGGGGTGAGATAGAGAGACAAAGACGAAGAGACAATGAGAGATATAGATATAGATGGAGAGGGTAGAGAAAAAAGAAGAGAGAGAGACAAAGAGAGTGAGGGAGGAAGAGAGATAGAGAGAGAGAGGATATATATATATATATATATATATATATATATATGGAGAGAGAGTGTATGTTTGTGAGCTGATATAGTGAGATAAAGAAGGAGAGAAAAAGAGTGATAAATATATAGATGAAGAGAGAGAGAGAGAGAGAGAGTACGTGGCATGTGTTTAGGGTAGATAGAGGGCGGATAGATATAGATGGCGGGGGGAGAGAGGCAAGAAGAGAGAGATAGAGAGAGGGAGGGGGAGATAGAGAATGAGAGAGGGAGGGAGATAGACACGGAGATGAAGGTTGGAGAGAGAGGGAAGAAGAAAGAGACACATAAAGACAAATACAGACATATAAGTTAGATCTAGTAATTCATGAATATTTCGATTTTTCACTAAAATATAGACATATAGAATTAATATATGAGTTAAACATATATACTTTAAAAAAAGATATGTGACAAGATTCTCAACCAACTAGATTCACCCAACTTTAAGATGGATCTACTAGCCCAGATCCATCTTAACCCCGAATCCATCATGCGGCCAGAGGGATCAAATCCCCCCAAGTACAAATCTTCCCTTAAATTCTACACTCCAAAAAAAATATTTGCACGTCGAGAGATTTGATCTCTCGGCACATGATAAATCCAAGGTTAAAATGGATCTAAATTAGTATTGTTAAAATCATAAATAATAAAAGTTAAAATAAATCTTCTTAAAATTAAATTTTAAATCTAATAAATGAACTTTCTTGATATTACAATACAATAATATCATTATATTTAAAGGAACAACATTGAATATCTAGAAGTCACATGAGGAAGGATGCAGGGAGGCAAAGACAAACATTCATATTAAGTTGGTCATTATCTTTTCAATGGCAAAGCTCACTTTCATGATGAAATTCCTCTTATATTATCCAAAATTTTAATTTCCACACTAATACTACGGGTCAATAAAAACTGCTCACCAATAGTTTCAATGTTGTTAAAAATGAACATCTAAATAAAAATATATCATTACCCATACTTATTACAAATTTGAGAGCACATTAACACTAGCAATGGAACCTAATAACAATACAGGACCAAAGCCCCTTACCCCTCACTAATAGTTTCAATGTTATTGAAAACTTAACATCTAAGTAAACGTTCTCCCATACTTATTACAACTTTGAGAGCACATTCACACTAACAGTGAAACTTAATAACAACACATGCAATCAAACCAGAAACCTTGCAAACTTAAAATGAGCAAAATAACATTTACAATTGAATTCTAATCTCTTTACAAATCACCAAAACGCTTTGACAATCAAACTCTACAGATTGCAAATTTAAAATATGCAACACATTTAGGAAACAAAACAGCCAAATAATCTTACAACAAAAACCTTTTACAGCATCTACACTTCTAATTAAACCCGGCCTATTACAACCTAAATGACTCTGCTTCAAGACCGGGAAAGACCATGCTCTAGCCTAATAAAAAAATCAATGGAATACCCATTATAAAAATGGTGGTAGAACTGTTACCTGCCCCGCTTTTCACCCTTTCATCAGAAATGAAGGAAGCCAAAAGGGGGACCGCATAGAAAGTTGATACCGCTATCACAATGATAGCGTTGCCATTGCATAGCCTTATTCTTATACAACAGGATCGCAGCATCGTTAAATCGTTTGGATATCCTCAATTACCACGTTACCATAGAGAATGATGGGCTACGTTTAAAATCGATTCAATTTTAATTGAAACTAAGTTGTAACTCTTTGCATTTTCAGTTAAATCGTTTGGATTTCCTCAATTGCCACGTTACCAAAGAGAATGATGGGCTAAGTGTGAAATCGATTGAATTTTAATTGAAATTAACTTGTAACTCTTTGCATTTTCAGAAATCAAAAGCATGGATTAGGTAATCAAATGAAGTATAGTCTGCCTAACATAAATTTTGTTAATTCATTTAAGGAAAAAAAATTCCACAATTTCATATGGTTAAAATAAATATATAATTTTAATTGAAATTAAGTTGTAACGCTTTGCAATCCATAGCATCCCTGGATTACATAATCAGATGAGGCATATTCTGCCAACAAAAAATCCTGCTCATTGATTTAAAAAAATAAAATTCCAAAAAAATAAAAATTCCACAACCCTAGATAACTAGGATTATTGACCTAAAATTAAAATATAAAATTATCGTTGTGGTCCTGGGTGGTTGGGACGGTGTACCGTTGCCGTTGCCACTCGCTTTGGAAACACACATTACATGTCATGTTGCACTTTCGCAATGTTTGTATGGATTGTTGGGATGTTGTTAGTTGACGCATGATATGTTAAAATATATCTCAATGTAATATAATGTACCATGATGTATTATAACGCATCTTCAAAGTATATTTCCCTTCTGAAAATAAAATTATACAATTTGATCGAAGCATTGAATATTAATAAGCCAGATTCAAAACCCACCCTCGTGTAAAAGTTAATCAGCATCTTTTTAAAATATATGTTTAAAAATAAAATAGTAAGTGTGAAATTATACATAACTTTCCGAGCTAGATTCGAAATACACCCTCGTTTGAAAAGTTCATGAGAAGCTTTTCTGGTTGTTATACTAATCGAAATTTATATAATTTATGAACAATAACGGATTGATTTCCTCCCCTTCAGCTCACAATAACATTACAAACGGTGGACTAAATTACTTCGTTTTCGTCGGCCACATCTTATCACATGTGTCCAACAACCTAAAATACTGTACAGTGAAGCCATCGTGCAAATCACATGTGTCCAACAACTTTAAATATTGTACGGTGAAGCCATCCATAAATCACCATTCCCCAGATCTTCTAGAAGCTACACTGTTGGATCCGTGCGAGATTTATTATGTGGTGCACCACAAGCTGGCCACAACTACATACAACCCCGTTCCTTAATACATTACAACATTAAAAAATAACAACTTTACCGGAAGTAGACACTTTAGAAATATTTGATCTAGGTGGTTATGGTGGACAGCAGGCGCCATGCCAGCCGTCTCCAAACTGCGATACTATTCAGAGAACTTGAACCAATACAAATACATATACATATATATGCCTGGCGTTGCTCGAAACGTTCTATATATAGAGCCAATCCTGCTGTCGCCTACTATTCATTATCCACTCCTTGCAACACCATTGTGTTCCGTGTTCGGATCGCTGGGCCTCCTCTGGATAATGACACAGGCGCTGCTCACGAAACGAGACCGTGAGCTCCAGGATCTGCCGGAATCCATAGACGTCCAGGAGCATAAACGCTTTTACGGCGGAGAAACAGACCGGTTTCTTCATCTACTGCAATTAGATCAAACTTTAGCAGAAGACGAGGAAGAAGATGAATTCTCTCCCAGTGAGGAGCTCGTAAAAGGAGTCATGAGAAGCCTACAGGAAGAGATGGCCGTGACATGTTCCACTTCTTATCCTTTCCCTAACTCTGGATTTAATTTTTCGGCCACTAATATTTCTACCAACCATATTGAAGGCCCAACCCGAGATACAGACTCGGACATTGATCTATGGTATCTCCTAGAGGCTTCAGACGATGATCTCGGTATTCCTCCGAGCAACGCTGGGTACATCACGGAAGAATACTGTAAATCTTCGCAGGAAACATGCGACGGTTTGCCGGGGAATCCGAATCTTAAATCCCTTTGTGAAAAATGGCAGTTCGAGGACAACTTCCAAAACTATCAACAGTTTGAATTCTACGATCATGCCTGGGATGAGGCGCACCATGAAGATCATCTGAACAGAGATTTCGTAAGCCAGATCATGTTATTTGGTGGACAATTCTTTTCTGTTGCTTGAAGACTATAAACGGCCGATGGCTTGTAATGAATGCAAGCTTTCTTTTATTTCTGTATAGTCGGTGTTTCAATCTGGTGCATACCAGAAATACGTGTAGGATACAAAAATCAAAAAATTGCATAACAAAGTTTTTGTACTCTTCTACCCCATTTTCAGTTATTTCATTTCCATCGATCTGTTGATAGCTCTGGCCTTATGCTTTAAGCTATGAATCAACTGCATTAATTAAGACGAATATGATCGATATATTTGAAGAGGTCGAAAACAAACATTTGGTATAATGTTCTTTCTGTAATAATCTTAACAGCGATTCTATATGCAGAAAAACTTAAAGAATCATAAAACTGGAATGAAGGTTTAATGCCCAGGAATAATTAAATTACCTCCAACCATTGATAACGCTCTTGCTGCAAACCACGGTCCACTTTTTCTTTACTGAAACAACACTCCAGCTTCAATCCAAGCAAAAGAAAAGAATACAGAAAGTCTGAAGGCACTTCCAAGCTCTGCTCTCTCAGCTAGATGGTGTAAACAACTGAAGGGGATTGAGATGCTAGCTTGGGGACCAAACAAATGAATTTATAGCCAAGCTTCCATCAAGCTTCTAATGGCTATGTGTCAGCTGTTCCACAGATCAAGGTAGAGAACTCCAGATGGAGTAACGGACCACTTCAGAAACTCCCAACAAGAAAATTAATTAACTGCGGTTGATTTCCTTAATTTAAGGAAATTACTGCAGTTGGTTTCCAGAAATTAAGGAAAGACTGCAGTTTACTGCCATAACTGTAGGCAGCACTTGGAAAAACTTTAATGGAGCTTAACATTCTCCCACTTGGTCCATACTTCCAAACTTAATGTCTCAATTTAAAATCCATTGACAATCTGTATTAAGTAATAGATACATGAATCATGGCGATAAGTCCTCTAATGACGAGTATTATCTTCCATGTATTACTATGTATTTATTCTTATTATAATTTATGTGGAAACAATTTCTTAATGAATAAACCTTATGTTTATTCTTGGTCCTTCTTAAATGAATTTTCTCAAATCAACTTAAGGTGCACATAAATATGAGAAAAAACATCACAATAATTAAGAATTTCATTAAAATAACATTGTCCATATAATGAGAAACTACATAATGGAACCAAGTCCCATATTCATTACATGATCCTTGAATTTAAATGGTGGCATGCCTTTAGTCAAAGGATCAACGATCATCAACTCAGTGCTGACGTGCTCAATGACCACTTTCTTTTCTTTAACACGATCCCTTATAGCTAAATACTTAATGTCAATGTGTTTATTTCGACTCCCACTTTTGTTGTTTTTAGCCATAAAAACAGCAGCTAAATTATCACAATATATTCTTAATGGCTTAGAGATAGAATCCATAATTCTAAGCCCAGAAATGAAACTCTTAAGCCATACACCGTGTAAAGTAGCCTCAAAACAGGAGACAAACTCGGCTTCCATAGTGGAAGTGGCAATCAAGGTTTGCTTGGCACTCCTCCATGATACAACTCCACCGGCCATCATAAAAATGTAACCTAATGTTGATTTGCGTGAATCAACACATCCAGCAAAGTCAGAATCTGAGTAGCCAATTACTTCCAAGTTGTCCGTCCGTCTATACATAAGCATGTAGTCTTTGGTTCCTTGAAGGTACCTCATTATTTTCTTTGGAGCTCTCCAGTGGTCTAAACCTGGATCACTCTGATATCGTCCCAACGTTCCCACAACAAATGCAATGTCAGGTCTTGTGCAGACTTGAGCATACATTAGGCTTCCGACAGCAGAAGCATATGGAATGTTCTTCATTTGTTCCCTTTCAAAATCGTTCTTCGGGCAATGGTTCAAATTGAACCTATCACCCTTCACAATGGGAGCTACACTTGGTGAACAATCCTTCATC
>APFE030897953.1:32183-47694 GCA_000404065.3 Pinus taeda
TATAGGTTTTCCTAGAGATTTAGATCTCCCTCTAGATTTAGATCTCCCACTCGATGACTTATTTTTGTTTCTGTTCTGGGACCGTCCTCATATAGACAAGGCATAACCATTCTGGTTGTCCATATTTTTTCATCTCATCTCCTCCGTCAGCAAGGCTGAGACTATTTCATCAAACTGCAAAGTAGTTGCATTGCTACCTATTGTAATAACTAGACTATCCCACGAATCTAGTAGAGAACACAATAGACTGATGCACTTATCTTGATCTAAAATTTTAATATCAACAGATGATAACTAACTTACCACAGTATTAAATGCATTCAGATGCTCTGTCACTTAGTATCCATCTTTCATCCTCAGGTTATATAGCTTTTTCTGCAGGAATAGTTTATTCACCAGAGACTTAGATTGGTACAAAGTCCCTAACTTGTCCCACAGAGCCTTCGTCGTAGCTTCCCCTGATATATTCAGCAATACTGAATCTGAGACACACAATTGTATTTTGCTCTTTGCCTTCCGATCTAACTTCTTCCATTCTTCATCAGTCACTCTCGTGGGTTTAGTACTCGAATCTACTACGATCCACTAATCTTTATCCACTAATAGATCCTCCATCTTGAGTTTCCACAACTCAAAACTCTGACCATTGAACTTTTCAATCTCTATCTTTCCGCTACTCACCATATTCTTTCACCACCAAAATCAATCTCGCAGATCTCCCACTAAACAGGTTCTACCATAGGCCCGAGTGAAACCCCTCAGCAACAAAGGTGTCCCCTTGAAGCCAAAACAGCTCCGATACGAAATGTAGGTTTTAACCCTGTATAGAAATTACCTGCATACAAATTCTAAAACAAAGAAAATGAACAATGCGAGAGAATAACACATAAAACACATATGCACAGAGATTTTCCCCTGGATCCCAAAACCAGGACTACCAGCTTGATTTTTCATTATGTTCCTTTTAATGTTGCAATACATATGTATACATGCCGAAGCATCCAATACCATGGACCGAAAACCATTGCGTCCAAAACCATGGACCGAAAACCATAGGTAGGTTCACCCAACCTAATATAGGGTCCAAAAAAAATTTTCCCTGGGCGCTGCCTGGACCCCGTAGAGGGGGGCTACTCACCCCCCTCAAACCCCCCAGACAGGGGGGGCTTCCGCCCCCCCACTAAGCAATCGGTGCAACAAAGGGGGGCTCCGCCCCCCCTCTAACCCCCTGGTTCACTACGTAGGTTAGTCGTGGAAAGAATATAACACAACCCAACACCTGCTGGCAGCAGAGACTCTACCTATGACAAATGAGCATATTCAAAATTGATTTACAGAGAAGACTTTATTTTTATCTTTATAAACCAAGTAATGACTTATGTAGATACAAGGACTAGCATGAGGGAGTAAATAATCAAAGTTGAAAATAGAAGAAACAAAATATCATTGATAGGTAAAATCATAATGTGCTTTGTCTTTCTATAATAAAGCTCAAATTTCTGGAAAATTTTTTGTTTTGGAAGTTTAGAAAATTCAAAAGAAAAGTAGAGATAACTGGTTTTTCCAAGTGAATCACAAATTGTTGTAGCCAACAACAACCCCCCTTCTTATTTAGTGTTATTACTAACACTAAATAAGTGGGGACCCTTAGTCAAAAATTAAAAAAATTAATTAGTGCTTGTATTTCCTTTTTAATAAAACTTACTATCATAAACTTAGGAAAATACCCTTTAAAAATATAAAAAGCTTAAGTTTCATGATAAGGTAAGATAAAATTACTCCTTAAGAAATATCGCATTGCAAAAAGGATAATATGATACCTCCTTATAAGCTGAATTCTGAGATTGCGAGATTGCGAAGCGAGACTACATATTGAAAAACATATATCGCATCGCACGCATCAAAGACCGCTTACACTGAAAAATCTTAAACTACCGATATCCGATGGCACATTTACAAAATCGCATATCACAAAAAACACTTTAACAGAAAATTGCCGCATGTCATGCTCTTGCGATATTGTGATATTGCGATATTGCGATAGAGCAGCAGAATGATATTGTGATAGAGTAACAGAGTGATATTGCGTTAGAGTGGAAAAATGATATTGTAATTCGTGATACAGTGATCTGTGATATTATGAAGCAAATCGCAAAATTGCTTCATCGCGAATCTTTCCAGCTCGTTATTTGAGAAAACTTTTCCCATAAACCAAGACCTGGCTATGCACTTTAATGCTAATTAATGAGTTAGTTTCTAGTTGTTAATGGAATATGGTTTTGCACTTATCAAAGAGCCAGTTCATGTAAGGTGGTATAATTTTTATGCCTTCAACATTTAAAAGCTTTCCCATCACCTTTCCTTATCATTACTCTCACCTCACTTGTAAACTACAGGAACGAAGAACAAAGAACTATACAAAGCAGTACACAAGATATCATGGGGAAGAAAAGCAAAGCTCTGAGCTCTGAAGACAAAGAAATGTCACCCTTGTATACAGACACTGCCTGTAATATAGACATTGGTATTACTACTTGGGAAGGCATGTATAATCTACTTGAAGAAGAGAATCCCAAGGTGATGGAGGTTATGACTTCTGAAGGTTCACAGGGGTCTTCCAAAGCATCAATTGCAGATTTAGCTTGTTAGTTCTTACACCAGATAGCAGCAAGGCCCAAAATTTTCCCCTACACTGACATGATTAAATGGGTATTGGACAACCCTGACATCAAAAACAGACAATTTAAGACTTCAGGTCAAGAGCTTATGGAATTATTATTTTCACAAAACTTAAGCTTTACATCCACTAAAAGAAAGCGCAAAAGAGGTGAAAATCACACCAAGGAAGCCCAGATCAAGAAATGGAGGCAGTTTCCGATGCATGATTAGCACCTAGCACTAATCACGCATTGCTGGGTAAAACTTCTTGAAATGGAAAGCCTCTAATTTCTCAGTTACCTGTAAGCCCAGAAATTCGGAAAAAGAACGCTAGAGGTAAAAAAGTAAAACTTGAATCCTAAAACTAGTAGTAATTGTCTGAAATATCTCCAATATGGTATCTACCAAGAGTACAACAATTGCAAGTAGGCTGGAGACAGAAGGCTCAAGAAAATGCAGAATCAATCAAAAGATTAACTAAGTTAAATTGGGGTTCTTACTGGGCGTATTTGGTAAAACCGCACAGCTAGTGTATGACTCTCGAATGCATCATCAATTCCTCTGAAAAGATGGCGCCAACTCTCGCTGATTCTGTTTTTGCAGGACAATTGAAGTCTGAAGTCAGCCAGCCAACCCTACTCAAGAAAATGTTGAATGCTTGCGATTTCAAGGATAAGATACAAAAGTAGTTAGTTGTTAGTTTTTAGATTCAATATTAGTATTAATTTTGCTTTATTTTTGCCTAGAAAAAGGATGGTCATTTAAACCATATCCTACATTTTTGTAATAAGTTATTTTTAGATTTAGTTAGTAGTATTTAAACCCTTCTCATGTATTTAGAGAAGGGTACAGAAATTTATCAAAACCTTGTCCTCAGAACATGCACTTTTGCACCCTCCAAGGAGGTTTTGATGAATGAATGGAACAGGATTTATTGATCTCTGCATTTAATATCTGCTACTGATGTTGCACTTCTGTACTCTTAGTGGATGTTGGATTAAGAAGAGATAAATCATTATCGCTTGAAGCACATGAGTAGAACTAGTTATAAATGGTACTTTTATCTCTTAACTATTTCTGCCTCTGTGCTAAAGTGATATTCATGTTCAGTTGTTTATATATTGATGCATGAATGCCTGAGTTATCATTTGGCACTTTTGTATGGTGATAGCTATTTATTTATGCTTAATGTAAGAGTAGCTTATTATGCGATATGTTTTTCACAACTATTTCATCTAACTTTTTATACGAAGTGGTTTATTTATATTGAATTCTTTTCTCATAACACTCGAATGATCTTTATTACCGATTGTTAACTGAAATATTTTTAGATCGCATATCAGAAGGATTACACCCCGGGTTAGTGTAGACTTAGATATTTTTGTTTATTAGAATACAATTGCATATCATTAGATTAGAGTTAGAATTAGAGCATCTCACTTAGGAACTTTTAGAAAGGAAATATACGTTCCTCACACACACACATAAATTGGGAAATTGGTCCCATATCCCCAGTCGAACCCACTATACCAAATAGAAAAGGAGCTGCCAACCAAGGTCTAGACCGGGTGGGTATACCCCTTGTTGTAGACCCAATTTTCGGGGCTTCAACGGAGTATTAACTTTTTGTTACTCTGATTGTTGCTACATTTATTACTTGTTGTTACACATTGTTATGTTTATGATTGAATGTTCAATATTGGGTATGGAAATTGTGACATGCATATACCTTGCATGATATAGTTGAAGTAACAAGTCGAACCCGGGTTGATAATTAATGTGGAATATGGTGAATTTTATGATTCATATATGAACAAAAACATTTTAGCGATGTTACCGAGGAGGTTATCAAAGGCGTGAAAGTATGACCATTATTGACCATCAGACCACTCTCTCTTCCTAGGGAGGGAAGTTTTTTTCTACCCTGCTTCAGGTCTTGAGCATTACATTTTTTTGTTTCTTTCATAGGAACTGCTCTATCATCCCGAGGAGGGAAGTTTTCACTCAGCTTGGTCCTGGGCTTTAGATTTTCTTGAAATTTTTCCTTTCACTTTCTAATTGCATGAACATAGATACGAATAAAAGGGGTAGAGGAAGGCCCCCAAAAAGAGGAAGGAGAGATCTAGGAAGAATTACCTACATCCAATAAATCATTTCAAAATATGAGTCAGGGGCATTGTCACGAGATGCTATTAGGGTGAGATATCATATGAGATATGGAAGGAAGTTAGTTTCATAACTAGAATCTCCCCCAATAACAAAATCACAATCCAGGGAAGAAGAAGTAGCAAGGAGAGGATCAGAGGAACTGAACATTATGAGTTTAGAAGAAGAAGAAGACTTGAGGGAATTCAATGCACCATTTTATTGAGGAAGTGTTGTTAAACAGACTTAACTTCACATTATATAACAACTAGAGCTTGTTGATATTCCAAGTGAATATTAGAAGATATGGTGATACACCTATGAAGCCTATTCCTTTAATAACATTAACTAACTTCCATGGTATTTCTTCTAAATATCTAAACACATTCCTTTTTGAACTCGACGTTTTCTATCAGGGGTATGACTATATTTCTAATGCTTTGAAAATGAAGATATTCACTACCACTTTGAAGGGAACAACTTTGAGATGGTTCATGGGCTTAAGGGGAAAATATATTACCTCATGGGGTGATATGAAGACGATTTTCCTTGAAAACTATCAAGACTACTCCAAATCCTGAGATGTTAAGGAAGAAATATTTAAGATGATGTAGAAAATGGATGAGAACATGGAGGACTTTGTGGAATGTTTCCAATACAATTTGCAAAGATCACACCATAGTGATCTAGATAAGGACATCTTAAAGATAATCTTTCTTCATGCACTAAGGGAGGAATCTTTAGAACTCTTGAATGTAGTAGGAAAGGGAGATATATCAAAATAAGAATTTAATACCATCCATGAATTATGCATCAAGTGTTCACATGGAGATGCGAGGCATAGGCAGGGGATCTAAACCCTCAATACTTCTAGCAGTGGAGTTACAGAAGCATAAATTGGAAACTTACTGGACAACTTGAGGACCGATATCTTGAGCACATTGCCTTCATAGTTGGATGTTTTATAGGTAGAACAGAAGAATATGGAAGTAGAGAAGGCTATGGCCATTTTATTCCCTCAATGTAAGAAGATGCACCCCTTGAAGGAATGTCCATTAAATACTATCGAGACCTGTGCGATATGTGAGCATAGTCATTCCACTAGCATGTGTCCATCTCTTCCTGGACTGAAGGCATTTTTTTAGGGAGAAAATGAAGAGGTAGATCAGATATAATTCATGGGATCAAGTGAACCATGGAAACCATGGCCACAGAACATTAATCAAGGTATGCCTGAAGACCCCTCTTAGTATTTTAATAATTTAAATTTTGGGCCTCAATCTATACCTTCTTCACCTTCATGGCCATAGTAATGTCAATATCCAGTGCCCTACTAACCATGTTTCCCTCATTCTGGTCCAACCCCATCATGTTCCTATAATTGGCATGTACCTCCTCCTCCTTCAGGATAGTTCTTCTAGCCTATGCCACAATAGCAGTTACAGTTACCTTCTAATGCCTCCACCAATAATCCTCCTCTTCTTCCATATATGCTTGTTCAATCCAATCCAAATCCAAACAATAGGGGGGCTCAACAAGTTGAGGCACTCAACCTTCCTACATCTGGTATTGTCGTCGTGAAATGTAATGAATTAAATCTTTGGTTCGGTTGGGTGGTAAATACTCAGACTTCACCAATAATTGTTGAACATATTGATGATGAAGTCTTAGAAAGAGAACCTAGGAATTCTGCTAGAAAAACTGGGGATGAGTTGACACAAACTCCTATGGAAAAAAAACCCCTTCTCAAACAATTGTTACTCCAAGATGTTAGATTGGTCCACCCTATCCTGAGAGACTATCCTTGAGAAAATAAAATCCTAGTCCTGAATTTGAATTTTTAGGGGAATTGCAAAATTTATTTGTCAAAATCTCGTTACTTCAAGCTATGAGGGATGTACCGATTTATGCCAACGTGATTAAAGAATATTTCTCTAAGAAACCTAGAATGAAACCAAAGGATCCTCTCACTATTCACATTATGGGAAAATTATCAGACACAATGTTGGGGAAGCCTACACCTATTAAATACAGGGATCCAGGGAACTCGATTCTTACATTACAGATTAATGGAATTGATATCCTAAATGTGTTGGTAGACTTGGGGGCTGCAATTAATGTCATAACTTCTGTAACTGTGATTACCTTGGGCCTGCAGAACCTTAAACCAACTCACACCATCCTAGTGTTAGGTTCATATACCAATAGGAGTCATAATTTGGATTAACTAAGGTTAAGCCTTGTAATATTGTACATACCTTTGCTTTCTGCAAATGTTTTCCATATTAAAAATTAAAAAAATGTAAAGAGGGTATGTCCTAAAAGAATAATCAAAGGACAAAAAGAATGAAAATAGGTCACAAAAAAATGAAAAATATGAACCCCAAGAAAACAAAAAGACCATCAAAGTGTGCAAGTCAAAATGCCACTACTATTTACTTTTTATGCTTAATGAATGATTGTGTGCAACTTGTTACTTATGCCACAATCCATGAATAGTCAAAATGTTTAAACTTTGCTAGTTCATGTTTTCAATTTCATGTCTATAGATAGAGAATAAAATCTGACCAAACAATGTAATCTTGGTAGATAATTAGATAGGTAGAGTAAATAAAGAATCTCAACTGTTTAAATTGAGCCCATGGATGAAATAAGGTTTGTTTTAGATAGTTTGCTATGTAAATAAAAGAAAATATTTAGAAGGGTTTGCTAACTTAAATGCACCCTAATAAAGTGAAGAAAAAATGGTAGAATGAGTAGATGGGTAAGTAGAAAAACGGTTGCAAAAGTATGGTGACTGATTAGACAAAAAGCATATTTATCATTTTTCAATCAAGCATGCAAATGAATTTCAAAGTCAATTAATTAACTGCCTCCATTCATTTCACCTCTTTACTTAACTAATTTCCCATAATAAAGTTCTAAGTATTTAAAACCTTTAAGTCAAAGAGGCTCAGAGCATTTCTCTGAATTTTGGAGGGACCGGACCGTCGGCTCAAATACTTATGGATATCAAATACTATATTTCCCTCATAGATTCATCCCCCCGTCAATTCATTCATTTTCCTAATAAAACTCCTATTCCTAAGGGTAAAACACATTTTGCCTTAGGAAAAGCACTTTTCCCCATATGAAGCACTTTCATACCATAAACCCACAAAAATCCTTTACCCTAAGTATTAATGTAAATATGTGGAAACATGTAATTCACAAAAAAGCATTATACTTAGTGTGTTTCCCTTTTCTGCCCAGTTTTCATATTAATTACTAACTTTTATTAATATATACAAAATCCCCGAAAAACCGAATTTCTGTATATATTTAATTCCTATGTATAAATTAATCCTACCCCTTAGTTTAATTATAAACTATATTACTACCCATATCCCGCAAAAATAAATAACCCCGCCTTAACCCTTAATCCTGCATTAAAGCACCCTGATGAGATTAAACTCTAAATTAATCTCATACTGTCATAATTAAGTGCCCGTCGAGCCCCCCACTAGCCTCTGTGTAGCTTCTTCCACCAATCATCGTGCGTGTCGACCCCCCCCCCCCCCCCCCCCATCTGACGACCCTTATTTATATTGAGCCAACTCAACATCCGCCCTTTACCCACCTAATAGAGTGGTTTCACTCCCAGCCCTCGGTGCTACGTGTCATCTGATGAATGGAATCGGGTAGCCCCTCCCAAATACCACCACGTGCCCAAAAACAATGTGATATAAACCGTTTACCACCCTCCCGCTACACGAAAAATCAACCATTGTTCACCCCATACTTGCCAAAATTAAATTTTTGCGTATAAAAGCCAAAAGCCCCAGATTAGTTTTTTTCGCTAACATTTCATTTGTAAGCCTTTGTACGCATGCATGACACTTGTAAACGTCGAAGTTGTCAACCCACGTACAATTTTGCACCAAAGATGTCGTAGAAAACCCAATCGGCCTTGCAACCTATACAAAGCCCATTCAACCACTTGCAGTTGCCAGCCACTCTGCTCAGAACCAATTCACCCCAGTTCCAGGTATTTAAACTAGAATTCACCAAATACCCTGTCAATTTTGAAAGTAACCAGCTATTGAGTGTTTTAGTTAAGATAAAAACTAATTAAAAACTGCACACCTTGCTGAAACATCATTGCCCTAAATACTGCAAATTACCCTCCCTCATTACTCAAATCCACAAGAACTGAGAATGGCAACCCCTATTGCTATGTATGTGAGACCCATCTCCACGCCCCATTTGGACTTGGATCACCTTCCCTTAGCTGATAGAGATTTCCAGATAAAAGATACCACTGTTATAGAGCTCCTACTCAAAATGCATTGCCAAAGTAGGGACAAGTCACTGAACCATGCTAATGAAATTGGCCTTTGGGAGTCAAATTTTCCCAAGTACTAGTTCCCCAAAGTCCACATTTTTCCTGAAATTGTACATATGTGCTATGCTTGCTATGTCCCCAGTCACAAAACCATCATGTCCCATGACCAGAAAGTCCTTTTCACCATCACTCCTGATTACATCAATGAGATGTTGTAGCTCCAACGAGGGCCAAACCTAACTCCCCTCTCAATTGGAGACTTGTTAGACTTATATCCCAAACTCAACTCCGCAAGATTGGCCCAATTGATCCAAACCTTCATCATAGAAGAGAATTACACCCCCAAAGACCCCCCTCTATATGTAACAACTATATTGATCCAACTCGATATTGGTGGCCACCTGCAAAATCCACTTGGACCCCCACCATTGTTTCTTTCAGCTCTTCAGTTTCCTAAATTGTAGCACAGTTTACTATTTTTAGCAGTTTTTTAGGTCCTGAACTTCCGGAGTCGTTTTGAGGCCCTAAACGACGTTTTTTTGGGAAATCTGGGGGTAACATGGGTCCATGGACCGATGTTGCCCTTCCCAAAGTGTTCTCGGATATATATTTCTAACGAGCTATTGTACACATCAAACAGAGATTGTATGCCAAAGTTACGACCCCAGGAAGTTGATGTACCAATTTACCCAAACGGGGCCCACAATTTGGCGTTTCATCTTCTAGGGCTAGGTTTTGGAATGTTAAGGGTTTTCCATTGTTTCTCAACAATAAATAGGCCTTTGAGCCTCATTGTAACACAGTTCAGAGGCATGTAGCCACCACATCTCTTCTCAGAGATAAGCTACCATCACCCTAGCTGGTTTATTTTCAACTCTGTTTGTAATCATATTTCAGTGTTTTCCATTAATGAAATGAAGTATTATTTCCGCTGCATCTTTGTGTATATGGTTATCTCTGTATTTCGCTGTGTTCCTGTTGAAATCCGGATCATATATTTTCTCCTTGGGGCTGAAATATTGTATCCATGATATCTTGTGTTTTGGGTTATTCCACAAGTGAGTACATTGATTAAATCATCTTGGCTTTCATGTCCATCTATACCCCAAGACAACCTCCTGCAACTATTTATGACTTTGCCACATTCATAGTTGACAGGATGCATGAGCAGTTCACAAGAATGGGAAATGAAATGGTTTTCAAGTACTCCTCAGTTTATACCACATGTTTTTATATGATCAATCAGAGAAAATCCCATTCACCCTTCAAAATCTGGACACCAAGGGTCAGCCCAAGTCAGTCATTTTTTGGACCCCATTGATCCACCAGTACCAATCTCCATACTCTTACTGTGATTTTATTGATTTATTTGTACACCCAGTCATGAAAATGTTGACTGGAAACCCTCCTCCAAGGATCAGTCAAAAAATAAAAAGAGTCCTCCAATTATATAAATAGACCAAAGTTGGTGACTGGTACCTTTACCAGAGCCATATAGAAATCAGGATTCATGGTTGCATGTTGGCACCATACAAGCTACCAAGGTACCTCCTAATGAGTTTGTTTGCATTAGAGTAATACAGGCAAATTATAAATGCATATGAGATGAATTTTGTAAATGCCAAGAAGAAGGCCAATTTCAAAATAAAAGACCAACTAGGGCCCTTCATATGCAACTCTAGAGAGGGTGGCCAAGAGGTAGACTTAATACCACAAAGGATGAAGTTCCAAAAAAAATTTGTCTGCAGATACGATCCTTTGGAATTCATCACAAAGAAAAGACAAAAGGTCAAGCTAGGACCTTTCATTCACCATGCCATACCTGAGATAGAAGCTTATGCAAATCAAACCGAATGGGTGGAAGGTGCCCTAGCAGACCAAGACAACACAAAAGTAGATATTGAGAATGCTCTTATTGATTTAGAAAAGCAACTTGATGACAACTCTTTTTTGTAGGTACCAGAAAAACCAGAAACTACCATAAGCACTCCTCCAGTCATGAAGACTCCTCAAAATGAGGAGAAGGCCCCAAAAAGAAATAGAGAAGGAGCTTCCACCTTAGGGATGGCCACCTCTGATTTACAGTAGGAATCAAACAAGAGGCAAAGGCTAAATCCAACCTCTGAGCAGGAATACACTGAAGGCTCAGCTAAGATCACCAATACAGAAGCAGAAGGAAGCAGGCCTGCCACTCCATCTGGAGGCATACAAGAGCCTTCCACTTCACAAACATAGGTATTAGAAAGGCAACTCAGCGTGGAAGTATCTTCCTTCAGAATGCCTACAGACAAAGACCAAGACATCAAGGAAATATATAAAGAAATCAAGGCTAAAAATGAGAGGCTCAAAGCCCAAACTTATGCTCAATACCTGAAACTCACCCCTACCAATCAAACAAGGCTAATGTCAGCCTTTTACATTAAGGAGGGGAAGCTGCATATGACCTTTGTGAAGCCTACAACTCAACAGCCAAGAACAACCTTAGATTTCAAAAAAATAGATTTTGAAGTGCTGGCAAGGGATATCCATCCCATAGACCAGATTGAGCTACACAAGAAAATAGGGGAGATGATATACTCCACTTTGACTAGAAAGGCCATAGCTACCCACCAGCTACAGAACTCTTTTAAGAATATCTAGGCTCAATTCCAGTTAGAGAAGGCCTCCTCACAAGCCAAGGGCACCAGGATCAATTCCTTAGAGGACCTAGTAATTGAATTGGGACACGATCCCAAGGATATAAAAGCTGTAGAACAACTTATTAAAAAGAAGAATGATGACATAGATGCATTGAAAAAATAGCTAAAGATACCCCAGCTACTTCATCCACAAATAATAGAGGTTCTAGAAGCCCAGCAAAGTGACTTGGCCACACTTCTAGAACTGTCATCCCCACAGTATCCACAACAGTTCCTTCTACCCTAGCAGCATCACTGGCACCTACAGTTCCACTTGCAACAACCTTGCTAGCAACAATGAAATCTACTACAATAGTAAGAGCACCAGGGGACAAAGCAATAGAACTTGTGAAAGCCATGGAAGATATCTTCATCCTGACTACAAAGATGAAAATATTGAAGGAAAAGGTGAAAAGTCTGGAAACTGACTACAAACTTTCCCAACTAAAGCAGAAAGAAGAAACACAAAGTACCCAGAGAATGGGTGAGAGGATCAAAATCCTAGAAAAGGATTTAACACTTGAGAAGCCATTTGGAAAAACAAAAGAAATGATGTGGGCCTATATCATTGACTCTGTCAATGATATTTGGCCATCAATCCAAGTTATTTTTGAGAAAACAAAGCTAGTAAAGATAGCTGAAGCTATCCATAAAGTGAAGGAGGAATTGGGAAATAAGCCTAAGGATGCAAATAGACTCATCCATTTCCTCAATAGAAAAAATAGATATGAGCTACAGGAGCTCAACATTGAATACAGAACTGCCACCATTTTAGAAATAAGAAAGGCCTTTCAAAAAGGAACCTTATGCTTAAATTGGAAGAAAAGTTCCACAATATGTAGGTAGTCATTGATAGGTTCATGGCTAAATTTCAGATTTTGAGGGAGAAAGGTCTACCGAGTCCTATGGTCATCAATGACAAACTCATGACACAGTCGGAATATGGGGATATGTTGAAGGCCCCGAAAATCGGGTCGACAACAATGGGGATACCCACCCAGTCCCGACCTTGGTTGGCAGCTCCTTATCCGTTTGGTATAGCGGGTCTGACTGGGGATATGGGACTAGTTTCCCAATTCAGTGTGTGCATGTGAGAAACATGGGTATTTTTGTTCTAAATGGAATACTTCTATCTAATCTAATGCTATGCTATTGTATTCTAATAAACATAAAAACATCGAAATTTATGCTAACCCGAGGTGTGATCTTTCTTCTATGCGACCTAAAAATATTTCAAACAATAATTGGTAATAAAGATCATTCAATGATCATAAGAAAAGAATTCGATAAAAATGAGCTACTTCGTATAAGAATTTAGACGAAATAGCTATTAAAACTTATCGCATAAATGAACTATTCATACACTAAACATAAACAAATAGTTATCCCCGTACAAAAGTGCCAAATGATAACTAAGACATCCATGTTGTAATATATAAATAACTGAAAACTGAATATCACTTTAACGCATAAGCAGAAATGATTAAGAGATAAAAGCACCATTTATAACTAGTCCTACTCATGAGCTTCAAGCAACAATTGATTTATCTCTCCTTGATTTAACATCTACTAAGAGTACAGAAGTGCAACATCAGTAGAAGATATCAAATGCAAATATCAAATAAACCCTATTCCATTCATTCACCAAAACCTGCTCTGAGGGTGCAAAAGTTCACGTTCTGAGGACAAGTTTTTGACAAATTTCTGGACCCTTCTCTAAATGCATGGGAAGGGTTTAAATACTACTGACTAATTCTAAAAATAAATTATTACAAAAATAAAGGATGCGGTTTAAATGACCGTCCTTTTTTCAGGAAAATAAAATGAAATTAAAACTAAAATTAAACTATTTCTGTGCTTGATCTCTAAAATCACATGTATGCAGCATCTGTTTAAGGAGAGTTGGGTGGCTGACTTCTGCTTTCAACTGGGTTGAGAAAATAGAATCTATGAGAGATGGCACCATTTTTTCGGTTGCATTTATAATACACTTAACAGTCATCCATTGGCTATGTGGTTTCACCAAGTATGTCCAGTAACAATCCCATTTTAACTTAGCTTTTGGATTACTTTGGCCTTTTCTTGAGCTCTCTGTTTCCAATCTATTTCTAGCTGTTGAGCATTTGGTAAGTACCCTAGAGTGGTCTCTGCGATCAAATTTGCTCTGTGTAAATTTTCATTTACACAATCAATAAGTCTGTTGGCCAATGTGGCTGCTCCTTCTACTGCTTGCTCTGGCCCTCTGATTTGCTTGTCCCATTTGTTAAAGAACATTTCCTTGTGATTTTCATTAATTCTTGGTGCACCTGCTCTTTTACGCTCATCCGTCTCTTGCCATGCCAAATATTCAGTCACTCGTTTATCAATCAGATCATAGTCACTCCGCAAGTCTACCAATTGATTAGTGGTTTTATCACTAATTTCGTAATAATGACTCCACTGTGATATTTTTTGGCCCAATGCTTCTTGCTGCTGTAGTAATTGCTCATTCAGGGAAATGGAATCTGTGATGAATTCTTTGAGCTTAGGGTCATCTTTGTGTATCTCTCTCAAATCCTGTAATTGTTTTCCTTTCTCAAACAAACTTTTCTGATAGCTTAACTTCATCTGCTGGAAGTCCTATTGCAACTTTTCAAGTTGTTTCTGTGCTTCATTATTGGCATGGGCTTGTTGCAATTGTTGTTCCAGTACTTGTATCTGCTCTTCCCTTTCTTTTAGCAGTTGTTGTACCTCAGATGCTTTGTCAATAGTAGCGGAGGCGTATGCTCCTGCGATCTGAGATATTTTAGTGAGATTTTCCCTGGGATTGCTTGTGGGATCTTTCCACAAGACGTCTAATTGTTCAGTGTCTTCAGAGAGAGTGCTTTCCAATTTCCTTTTCTTTCTCTGTTTTCTTACTACAGCTTTATGCTGTGGGCTATAAAATACATCTAGGGGAGGGATTTTTTCTACTTTTGGTATAAGATCAAAGGATGGATAAATAAGAATATGCTCCAAATCCGAGGCTTCGGTCTCTGTTCCCATGACTACTTCTTTTATTATCTATACATTGCTAACATTTGTCTTCATGGTCTGTCCTTCAATAGTGATCAAGTCATTGAAGGTTTCCCATTCTTTATCTAATTTAGCTGTGACAGGTGGTGCTTGGATGATGAGAGTGGGAGGATTTCTTTGCGGGGAGGCAAGAACCTGCTGACGTAGAAGTTCTTTTGACTGGGCAGTATCATTTGCTGACCCTTCATTCGTATCTAGTTCATTTCCGGATCTTTTAGAGTGTTCAAACAATTCTTTTTTGGATTTGAACTTACATCTGTTGGTACTTGAACTTCCACTAAGGCTAACACTTGGAGTTGGTTCTCTCGAGGGTTTGAGGCATAGCTTTTCCAAAGGAATACTGGCCAGCCTTCTTTCCCTATATGTTTTGAACCTTTGAAATTCTTCTGGGGGTAGCTGCAGTTGGGTTGTGTGCAGAATTTCTTCCAATGTGTTTTTCTGCTAAAACAAATCATCAAATAAATCTTTTTCTCCAGAGAATACCTTTATCTTGACTGCTATTGTAAAATTGTGGGTGACCTCATAAGGGTCAAATGGTCTTGCTGTGAATTTGAATAGTTGTAAGCATGTGATATTCTTTACTTCTGTGTAGGCATGACCTACATCGAATAGTGAGAAGGCCCCACAGGCTATAGGAAACTATGGCCATATA
>APFE030897957.1:0-10626 GCA_000404065.3 Pinus taeda
ATAATATATTTCGAGATTCGATCTTTTGACTCAATTATCTCCGCAGAGCTCTGAAACAAGCCATACTAAAAAAACCTTATTCGCACTATAAAACATAAAGAATTTATACTATATATTAACGAAACCCTTACTTCACTGCCAATTTTGTTTTTGTCGGAGGGTTTAGATTTTTAAAATCATATAAAGACTTCGCTTAACGGGAACCAAAATTCAAACCTCGTGTGCAATAATTAACGATATTTAAATCTATCTTTTGGTTTTTTATATATTTAAATTATAAATATATATATATAAAATAAATTATTATCTTTTGGTTTTTATACTTTTAAAATGTCAAAATATAAAAATTCATTTAATTTCATTAAATTTATATTAAATTACTATTAATATATTTATTATACTGATAAATTAAATTTTAAGTTACTGAATTTATAAGAATATTATATATATAAATATATATATATATATATATATATATATTATATTACTTTAACATTAAGTTATTATTTTATGACTTTAAGTATTTTAATATAAAACATTTTTTACTTACAATGTATGTTTTAAAATTTAAAGGAAATCATATTTTAAATGGAAAAATGAAACATTTGATTTTATGTTATAAGGTGTTTCACTTTGTAAAGTTTATGTTCCAATGGGATATTGTAAATGCTCTAGATTTTTAAGATGTTGATATTTTTTTAGTTGTTCACTTTTTTTGTTCCACATGTTATTTGGTAGTCATTAATGTTACCTCATCCTCAATTATTAAGTTCCCTACAACTTATTGATATCAATTGTGGCTATTTAAAAGGCTCCTCATTCTATCACAACCTCACTCTTCTTGTAGTGACCAAATCCTCCTCTGCTTCATAGCCATCCCAATGATGTCATCTTCAAGCAAGCATATGAGAGGCTTAATCATAGCGTTGACCTCAAATTCAAATGCAAAAGCAATAGATGTTTCTTCTATTATGGGGAATGAAGTGGTGGAGTGGCAATGTTGAACCAAATGTTTGAATTGCATTCATTCATGTAGTGCAACTATTAAGGCCACACATGCCTAGGTAAGTCCTCCATTTTGGCTTTGATATGGGCGACCATAATGGGTTTGCTAATTCAACTACTTCTGATGACTGTGGACATGGTTGCAAAGCATCATTTTATGGAGCTTTAACGCTAGAGTACATATTGGTCTTAAGGATCACATTGCAATTAATAATAGTTATTTCTCTCATGAAGGTCAAGATTCAGAAGGTTATGAGCAACCCAATTGCAATTAAAGTGGGTGCTCATGTATTCATTCCCCTTTGGAGAGGCATAGTTATCACTACTCTCCATTGTTTTGGATCTAGTTCAATCAAGTGCTAAGATGGATATTTGGGTTGGTACCCTTGTCTTTATGTTTAAGTTTGCAAGAATATAGTGTATTGAGTATCTTTGTACTTTAGCTCTCTTCTAATAATACAACAATGCTCTTTACAATAAGTATTAGGGCACTTCACACTGCATTCTACTGTGGCACAACATTTATTTTCAAGATCATTTATTTTCAAGATCCATGGCATACAATTTCTTGATGCACTTTTCATCCCACAACCTCTTGCTTAAACTCTCATGCACATGATGAGGTGACTTTTGGATATACGCACTACTTCATCAATGGTAGGTCCTCCTCTTAATTTGACCAACCATCCCCATAAGAAGATGAGAAAATTACACTAGATGTCTTATTTTTCTTTCAAGGTGTTTTCCATTCAAAACCCTCCCACATCCAAAGTGGTTAATCTAAATAAAATAATCTTTTTTTATAGAATCTTCTTTCATATTTTTTAAAATTTTTTGCACACTAAGTTTGTAGGGTATGTTTTGCTATCATAATTTCTTCCTATTCTAATTATTATGGATTATGCTCATCTATGTATGGATATATATCAAACACCTTCTCTATGGATGGAAATATCTAAAGTCAATGAAAATATTATGGCCAAAAATTTATAAAACCCCTTACATTCAAACCCCAAACTAAATTTCAACTATCATGAAATTCAAATAAGTAGAGAGATTTGATATAATTATCCATATTCATTTTTGTTAAAGGGTTTATAAGAGATGAAGAGGTATGAAACAAGAAAAATGAAAGACCCTAAAATATATGCATGCTAAGGTAGAAAACAATGAGTATCATTCAAGGTTATTTATTTAATCTTTATATGAAATTGTTGTGCTTTGTGATGATATTTTTAAACCACTAATTGATTTCTGGTTAGAGGTCCTATTTAGATTGCTTATTACAATAATGAAAATTTCATTTACATGGATATTTGGAGAATCCCAATGCTATAATTAATGCTAAGCTTTTGATCTCACACACATTCAAATGCTATAAAAAAAAAGGTTGAGTGTTGTAGGATGTAGTATTATGCTCCCACAACATTTATCTACATTTTGCAAATCAAAGAGAATAAATTCCAAGTCATATTATATACAGGGCCATCTCCAAAACCATAAAGACATAAGTTCAATTCTTATATTTCTTGTTTTTACCAATAGTTATCCATCATTTCTCTTTTTTGTAATTTAATAAATAGATAAGTTTTCCTGAACTTCTATTTCAACCCTTCAAATTTTGCAAAATTAAAGTCACTTATTTTTTTAATTAAACAAAATGATTATAATAATAATAATAATCTATTAAAGATTGCTAATCTAAACTCCAAATTTGTATATACTCTAGCTTACATTAAGTATTAAAACTACATATCTACTGCTTTTACATATAACGTCGTAAAAAAATACCCCTTAACCATTAAACTTAAAAAAAAATATTTATTAAATATTAAATACATCTAAAATAATTAAATAATTAAAAAAAAATCAATAACATATAAATAGAAAAGGTGTAACCGTTCCGGTGTGTCAAAATATTAAAAAAACACATCAACATGCAAAGTGTAAAAAATACGGTAAGTCAAAAAAATTCAAACAAACATAGGAAGCTCAAACCAGTCTTACTAATTTATCCGAAATATAATGAACTAAATGTAATAGTACAGCAGAAAATCCTCTTGCCTCTTTGAAAAAAATAAGGTGGTCTTTCATGGCAGTGTATACAGCAGTAATACTAATAAAATATTGAATGGTATAAATGGAATGTTTTAGTTTAATTAGAGTGTTTTATCTAAAAGTATGGAAATTTGGCTATATTTGATAAAAATTTATTTTATTTATGTATTTTATTTATTTTTTAAATCCAAGTTATAAGTTATATCAATTTAATATTTTAAGTGCTTTAAAGTTTGTAATGACACTGAATTTATTCCACTATAAAAATATGATTCAAACACTGTTACTATGTAAGGTTTTTAAATTTTTTTTACCCAAACCCAACTACTTTTTTAAATATCCACATATTTCTCAGCATATCACTCGTTTATTTTTAATCGCTATTCCTAATTATTACATAATTTTTTTATTAAATAAATGAGCTATTTCACTTGTAAGTTAGTATCGTCATTTTACTGGACAATGTAAATTGTATTTAAATAATCATAATGTATAATGCATTGGAGTTCTCGTTTAGAGTTTGATTTTCATGTAATTTAAATTAAATATATTAACATAAATTAAAATAAAAAATATAAATATAATTTTTAATATATAAAAATTGTTCATTACACATTAATTTAGAATTGGAGCAAAGTTTAACATGTTTTTTATATTAAGATGAATTACTTTCTTACATATATGTCAAATGTAATGTTATTGCATTTACAAAAAGTTTTAGTGCTGATGGTACACTTTTAAGACATTCCATGGAAAAGTCACTATTTCAAACTCCATAAGTTTATCCCCACCAAAAAAAAAAAAAAAAAAAAAAAATTTATTTACAAAAATTTAAATGTTATTAGGTTTACAAGAGTTTAGATGGAAAGTTGCATTTACAAGAGTACATAAAGAAAGTACACAATTAATATACACATTTTTTATTCTTCACAAAATAACTATCAATTTTTGTATTTTTTTCCTTCTCTTTGACCTCTTACCACTTCATTGAAAAGGGTCCACATAAACTATTTGTAAGTTAGGATGCATTATATTAAGATTTATAGAGGGAATTGATTATTTTATTGAATTATATGAATCAATTTCATTTTTCACAAAATAACTATCAATTTTTGTATTTTTTTCCTTCTCTTTAACCTCTTACTACTTCATTGAAAAGGGTCCACATAAACTATCTATAAGTCAGGATGCATTATATTAAGATTTATAGAGGGAATTGATTATTTTATTGAATTATATGAATCAATTTCATGATATTCCTCTGTTTCATCCAAAAAGGCTTTAAAAACATCTAATGCCTTCAAGGAAAAAATAATGGTATGCTTATTGTCAACATTACTTGTAAAGAGGGAATAGGTTCTTCCATCAACACTTGTGATTATTGATCTCCATGTCGATAATATTCATTTTCCATAAAACTATTTTTCTTGGGGGCCTTTTTCCTAAGAGGATGTAAACTAGCTTAAGGACATGCATATTTTCCTAAGAGGATGTAAACTAGGTTAAGGACATGCATATTGTAGATGGCCTCTAATATGAAATATATGGGGACAAAATGCAGTATTCTCATAATTTAAGACTTGAGTTTGCTGAAAATTTCTCCATTTTAGAAGTACTTTGTTTGAAAGACCTTCACTCATGTCTATCTCAATGCAAATGCGATTATATGTATAGAATATCATGAAAGCTCTCTAAAAACCCTGATAATATTCTCAAACACTAAAAAATGTTAGATCTATAATGGAAAATTATAAAGAAAAATCTAAACATTAAAAATTGTTAGATCTATAATGGAAAATTATAGAAAAAAACCTAAACATGCATTCTAGTAATTGTTGTTGAGTTAAAACTAGCATAGATCCATCTTACTTTTGAATATATCATGTACCAAGAGGGATCAAATCCTTCTAGGTGTAATCATTTCCTTAAGTTTTACACTTTGAAAAAGGTTTGCACCTCAAAGGATTTGATTACTATTGGTGATCCAAGTGGATGTCAATGAATCACACAATTAATAATTGTTTTCTATTGTTGGTGGTTTATAAGCCCATAGTTTTGGTAAACCATGGTATCCATCCATAGTATTTGAAGCTAGAAGAAAACAAAATAAAATTCTAATTGAATGATTAGATTTTACCATATACAACCATTCATTAGTTTTTACCTTAGTCATTTATGATATTAACCCATGGGTTTTTGTAACCCATGATATTTAACCATGGTATTTGAAATATAACGAAAGTTCCAGGCTAGGTAAAAATGTACTCGTAAATAATATAAATACATGTCTTCACCATTATAAAAGCCATGAAGCTTCTCATGATGTAATCTTATAACATCTTTACCATTTGATAAAAATAATTAATCTTTTTATATTATTATTTTCTCTGCATTATTTTTTTTATACACTTGTGACATCTATTGTCAATATTTAGTCTTAGTCCTTAGACAACACAGATCTATGATATCAGAGCAATCTTCTCCTTGTCATTTCCCAACGCATCTCCCTAACTAGGTCATGGTATAGAGAGTTGAATCTCAAGCTAGTTTCACTGGAGGAAAACCACTCTCTCTAGCCCAAGCAACCTCCTGTGGAAGATGAAAAGAGAAATGATGGAGTAGGAGATCCTATGAAGCACTCACCTAAAAGGAATAAAATGATGGATAATTTTTCCTAGATCCTTTAACAATTGCCAATAATCGTTAACGCACCTTCAACAAATAACAATTTGGAGGTATGACACCCTTCAAGGTACAAGTTAACCTTGACATCTCGTTATTTGAAGGCCAAATAGATGCAGACGCGTTAGATGAATGGTTAAATTTGTTAGAGGTCTATTACTTTGTCCAATTTTTTTCGACAATGAGAAGATCACCTTTGCACTCTTACAAGCCCTTCCCCATGTTAAATATTTGTGGGAAGGCTACTAGGAGAGACACATTGGAGATGAGACTTCAATGCTCAAGGCAATATTGATTTCCTCAAGGAGGAATTCTACCCTGTATGAAACTATGATGGTCAATACATGAGATGGATAGCTTTACGACAAGAGAGAGAAAAAATAGTGCTAGAGTACAACAATATTTTCCATACCTTGCGCTTAAAGCTGGGTATCAAAGACTCTTAGTGGCACTTGATTTTGAAGTATCATAGTGGTATACATAGTCAAATCCAAACATAGATGGATTTCCTAGACATATCCTCACTAGAATTTGTTATCAATATGCTATCAAACTAGAGTATCTGAAATTGAAGCAAAGGAATAAGGAGGAGTTTATGTCTACTAATCCATTATAATGAAAGATTGGAAAAGGAGGCCCTAATTCACAAAACAAAGGACAAAGCAAGGAGATCCAACCTCAATATAATAATAGTGTAAGTTGCAGGAAAAGAAAGATCATGGGAAGTCAAATAAGGACATTAAATAATGGTGTGAGGTCCACAAAATCCCATAGCACAAAATTGATGAATGCCGCTTGAAACAATCTTTGTTGGTTGAGCTGAAAGAGGAAAAAAAAAATCCGACTAAGATTTTTATTTAGAACAAGATAAAGGAAAAGTTATAATCAATGCATAACCCAATGCTACCATTGCAATTTTGAAGATCCAACCAAAGGAGTCAAAGAAGCCTAAGAAGGGGAAGCGCCTCTTCTATTCACAGACGTGGGTGAAGGGGATTGTACTACATTTCATTGTTAGCAATGGGAGCCAAACAAACTTGATTTTAGCTAAGGTCATTAAGAGATTGAAGTTGTCGAAATTACTACACCCCCAACCCTACACCATTGGTTAGTTGAGCCATGGACAAGACATCCATGTTATCTAAAAATATTGGCTATCCTATGACATCAAGCCCTTCAAAGATGAAAAACTGTGTAATGTACTTCACTCGAAGTTTGTGATGTTCTTCTAGGACAGCCTTATATATCAAAACATTATGTTTTTTATGAGTCTTGACCTTGTAGAGTCATTATTACTTTGGGAGATTAACTCTCCAAGATACTATAGGTAGTTTTGACTATGAGAAAGTCATTAATATTGACAAAACAATGCCAAAAAGTAGTACCTCATACTTTTGAGTTTGTCATTTTCATGGTTTTCCAAAAGGATAATAAAAGTTCACTAAAACCACCACATCTTGTGCACAAGATAACTATACATAACATAAACATGTTGACAAGCTTGTAGAAGGGTTCAGATACATATTCACCTCACCTACACTTCCAAGTAAAAAAATCACATACATGGGAGGAAGGCCTTCCATGTGGTCAGTGTGGCGACAATAGAGCTCTTCACAAATTTATTGACCATTGCTCTTTTCAAATATGTTCAGGGTTCTAGCCAACAACCCCCATGGATGTCACTCTTCTGACTACATCTTCACCAACAAAGTCCTCCTGTGCTCAGGATGAAGTAGATTGAGTAGCCAAAATTGTTGAACATATCCAACAATTCCAACAACATGCTCATGATGTCCTATAAAAAGCCAATGCCAATTACAAATAACAGACATGACCAACATTGGGTTCACACAAGTTTCAGGCTACAGTGATTTAATCGTGGACACCAAGACAAAGAATATGCACTAGTAGAGCATACAACTCTACCATGTTGTCAAAGCAGGGCAACTTCTTCACTAAAGCAAGTGGCTCACCAATAGCCAAATTCAGCAGAATTTTCCCCATCTAATGAGGGAACTTGATGCAATGGAGACCAATATTGCTTCCTAAAGGGGAGGATTCTTCACTAAGGCAAGTGGCTCACCAAGAGCCAAATTCAACAGAATTTTCCCCATCTAATGAGGGAACTTGATGCAATGGAGATCAATATTGCTTCCTAAAGGGGAGGATTGATCCAGGTGGATGTCAGTGAATCGCCATGATTAATAATTATTTTATGTTATTGGTGGTTTACAAGCCCATGGTTTTGGTAAACCATGGGATCCACCCATTATATTTGAAAAGTAGAAGAAAACAAAATAAAAATTTAATTTTGCAATTAGATTTTACCATATACAAACATTCATTATTTTTTACAATAAAAAATGATCGCATTCACCCATAGTTTTTTTTGTAAATCATGATATTTGAAATATAATGAAAGTGATGACTCTAAGTAAAAAGGCACTAGTAAATAATATAAATACATGCCTTCAACATTTTCAAACCCATGGAGTTTTACATTATGCTTGGCAATATTCTTGGAAGGAACAAAGTTGAGGCTACATGCATTTTCGCACCAGGAGTTGCAGTTCACTGCAAGTGGGCGATATATGCATTAACTGGGCCATCCACATGTATTTTCGCACTAGGAGTTGCAAGTGCACTGATTTTGTTTAGAATTTATAACTTGACACCATTGTTAGTGTACAAGCACAGATTACCAAACTTGCAACTATAAGATGTTTAAAATTACAGCGAATAATAAAAAATTATAAAATTTTACAGGTAAGCTTAAGTCGATTGTTGACCGATGGTAATGGGCGCCGTCAATTATCCATCGAATTCCCGAATCTGCAATCAATTTAAAGATGCCCAAATTTTATTCTGAAAAATTAAAAATTATTTATTTAACATTATTGACCCACTCATAGCTGGTCAGCACAATATCTAACGCGTAATCCGGTCGAGGGCGACACGGATAATAGTTATAGGTATACTTCAATTTTTTAGTAGGAAAAAAATTCTCCACCCTCCTCATTCACATAGAACACAGTGGGTCTTCGACACTTTCACCTCATCGAGATTCGATCTTTTGACTCAATTATCTCCGCAGAGCTCTCACACAAGCCATGCTAAAACATAAAGTCCTCTTCGCACTGTAAAACATAAAGAATTTATACTATATATTTATGAAACCCTTACTTCACTGCTAATTTTGTTTTTGTTGGAGGGTTTAGATTTTTAAAATCATATAAAGACCTCGCTTAACGGGAACCAAAATTTCAAAACTCTCGTGTGCAATCATAAACGATATTTTAAATCTAATCTTTTGGGGTTTTATATAATTAAATTATAAAAATATATTTTTGGTTTTTTATATATTAAATTATAAATATAAAATTTATTATCTTTTGGTTTTTTTATACATTTAAATGTCAAAATATAAAATTCATTTAAATCTTCCTATGCTTCACATCAATCCCAATGATGTCATCTTCAAGCAAGCATATGAGAGGCTTAATCATAGTGTTGACCTCAAATTCAAATGCAAAAGCAATAGATGTTTCTTCTATTATGGGGAATGAAGTGGTGGAGTGGCAATGTTGAATCAAATGTTTGAATTGCATTCATTCATGTAGTGCAACTATTAAGGCCACACACGCCTAGGCAAGTCCTCCATTTTGGCTTTGATATGGGTGAACATAATGTGTTTGCTAATTCAACTACTTGTGATCACTGTGGACATCGTTGCAAAGCATCATTTTATGGAGCCTTGTTGCAAAGCATCATTTTATGGAGCTTTAAGGCTGGAGTACATATTGATCTTAAGGATCACATTGCAGTTAATAATAGTTATTTCTCTCATGAAGGTCAAGATTCAGAAGTTTATGAGCAACCCAATTGCAATTAAGGTGCGAATTGCAATTAAGGTGCGTGCTCATGGATTCATTCCCCTTTGGAGAGGCATAGTTATCACTTCTCTCCATTGTTTTGGATCTGGTTCAATCAAGTGTTATGATGGATATTTGGGTTGGTACCCTTGTATGTACCTTTAATTTTGCAAGAATATAGTGTACTGAGTATCTTTGTACTTTACCTCTCTTCTAACAATACAACAATGCTCTTTACAATGAGGATTAGCGCACTTCACACTACATTCTATGGTAGCGTAACATTTATTTCAAGATCCATGGCATACAATTTCTTGGTGCACTTTTCATCCCACAACCTCTTGCTTAAACTCTCATGCACATGATGAGGCGACTTTTGGATAACCCCACGATTTCATCAATGGTAGGTCCTCCTCTTAATTTGACCTCCAAAATAGGAATGAAGAAATCTGAAATTCTCGTCGTAGAACACCAAAGAAATTTGATATCCTCGATGTTTATGGAGATTTATTGCTACCGCCGGCACTCGTAATTGCTTATGAATAGATTTGTGGGCAACACACAGCCGCTTATGAATAGATTTGTGGGCAACACACAGTCGATCCGTTTATAATTGGTGCGGAAGTCCACAATTTCCTCCGAAACTGTCGATCCCTGCCAACTCAGCATTTGTTCACTCAATTTCTTTATTTATCGCTGTACGTGCACTTGTCCACGTGTCAGGTTCAACAGTCAACAAAAGTATATTCATTCCCTCTTACAAATTAAATTTTAAAACGATAAATTAAGTTCAGTCTCAACTAGTTTAACTGCCGGTGATTTCCTTAATCTCCCTTTTTGGAATTATAAATTATCTTCTTGTTGAAACCATGGTTTAGTGAGATATATTGGTTTTAGTTCAGGTTAATTTATTGTTCTGTGACTTTCATTAACATCCAAAGTGGTTAATCTAAGTAAAATAATCTTATTTTATAGAATCTTCTTTCATATTTTTTAAAATTTGTTGCCA
>APFE030897963.1:8749-24970 GCA_000404065.3 Pinus taeda
CTTACCTCTACCTCGACCCTTTAGGGAGCTACCTCAACCTCCCTTCCAGGCCCATAAGCAGACCCCTAAACTCGACCCCTAAACAGACCCTTAGAAACAGGCCTAGGCTCCACATTGTCCCTTCTTCTTTTGCTGTGTCTAAATCAGAGTGTTCTCTCTCCCATGAGGTTGACTTTGATGTATATGTGTTGCACAATATGGATGCTCCAAATGAATCCAATTCACCTCATATTTATACACAACATGAGGGCTCCAAAAAATTAGTGAAGAATCATGTATATTGGATAAATTCTCCTCAAGCCTACATGACTTGATTGTCCAAAATTGATTGACAACTTCAAAAATTCATATCTCAAGTTCTAGAGCTCCGATTTGATTGATCTTTGGAGAATTGGAATAATCTCGCCGACCTCTATAACCCAAAAACTTTCCCAAGCTCAAATTCATCATGGTTTTGAGCCAAATCTCGATGGGTGCAAAATCCCATACTTGGGTTCCAAGCCCACAAGTGACCCTTATGGTGTTTTTCTCTCCAAACCTTAAACCCTCGGGCTTGGATTACATCCCAAGCTACACAAATCAACACTCCTTCTTAGTGAGGAGGGTACTTACAAGACTAGGAAGTCTCCCATCATCATCATCACTGCTTGCAATGCTTTCCCAACTCCTGGTGCTCACAATCGCAACAATCACGGTACAGTGAGCTACGCCCTTCTTGGAAGTGTTGTTGTCATTGCTGGTAGCATCTTGTTTCTTCTTCTTATCATGTAACATCTTCCACTCTCTCCATGATTCCTTATTGTCAATTGTAGGAGCACCCTTGCTCCCCACTAACCATGCGCTCTTCTTGGACCACATAGTCTCCCTTCGAATCCGCAAGCTCCCTCTCAAACTAGACTCCCTCTCAGTCTCTAGAGCCTGGACCTTCTCAGGAAGGTGTACCTTCTTCTTAGGAACTTGTACCTGCTCTTCCAAAGCCTGCATTTGCACCTGCACCTTCTCCTACTTCTCTGGAACCTACACCTACTTTGCTTGCTTATTTCCATGATCCACAGGCTTATCCGTCAACCTTTAGAGACCATGCTCTCTAACTCTGAGTATAATCCCATCCGACTTACAGCCTCTAGGCCTGTGTCTTGCCTTCCCATCCTAGAACAAGACCTCAAACCCCTTCCTCTCGATCATCGAGACAGAAATCATGCTATATCTGAGTCTTGGTACAAACAATACATCCTGGACCTACATCACATGTCATGTATCCATCCTAAATGGCACAACATCCGATCTTCGGATCTCTAACTGAATCTTGTCCCCCAACACCATATGCAACTTTGAGTCCCATTCACCTAGAGTTTCAAAAACCTCTTGCAACCTTGTCATATGCTTTGTCACACCATTGTCCATGTACCATCCATCCTCATTGACAATACCCTGCGAGAAATGAGAAATCATAGCAAAGTCCTCCTCTTCGAATCTCTTAGAGAGATCATTTATCTCAGTTGAATTGGCAACACGGTGGCCTGCTTTCCTTTCCTCTTCTCATCATCTCCCTTCTTCTTCATTGGACATCTTGATGAATAATGACCCATCTCGCCACAATTGAAACACTTGACTTTACTCAAGTCCTTCTTTCGCTTACCCTTCATTTGCGCTGCAAGTGCCATGTCATCATCTGAAGTCTTCTTCTTCGAATGAAGATCCTCATCTCGAAACTCTTCCTGAATGAATTCATCCAACAACCTATCCCATTCTAGCAACTTCTCCTTGTAAATGATCCCTTTGATGAAGGGCTTCCAATCTTAGGTGAACCCTTTCAAGGAAATCCTTACCATATCTCCATCTGAGGTAGACACACCAATGGCAGCAAGATCATCTTTGACCTAAAACAATCTTGTCAAATACAAGGTCACGTTTTCACCCTTTATCATCTTGGTGGACTTCAACTTATTCTCCAATACCAATACCCGGTTTTCGTTCTTATTTTGGATCAAATTATGAAGAGTCATCCACATCTCATGTGCATTGTTCTTCCTAGACAAATGAGGTATTAGAGCATCCTTCACACCATCTAAGATGATCAATCACGTCCTCGCATCCAAATATTCATATATTTCCAACTCCTTAGGGTCGGTTGGCTTCTTGATCTCTTTCTCGGTGAACTACTAGATCTTGTTGACCTGCAAGACCAACTTGATTCTTTCTTTCCAAAGACTATAGTTGGATGACCCCTCCAACCTATCCTTATACCAGAGACCTTCCTGCAAATTTGACTTTGTAGTGAGCCCTTCACTTACAATGTGACCAAATCCTTCTCACGTTGTAATTTGATGCGCACAACTTTGATTTACTTACTTCCAAAGTAGCTCAGACACGCTCTTATACCATGTTGAATTTCCATGACCTTGGGTCTAGGTTAGAGTCTTAAAATCACTAATGCTACCAAACCAAGAATCTCAACCATAACTACTTTGCACAGCGGAAATATAAGGCAATAAATCACTTATGCACAAATATACATGGCATCAAACTCAGCGAACTCAGCTCCGCCTTGGCTTCAAAAGTGTAATTTCATAAAATGAATGTCGGTCTCATGCCAATAGGTCTCATACGATGAATGCGCAGGAACCTAGTACATAGACCATTTTTTTCTTTGCTTAGCTACCCATGGATTATTTCCATTTCCAAATATCAATAATTATTTTCCAAGAAAATATAAAATAACAATAATATTTTACTATATTCTAAAAGGTGAAGATGGAAATCATGCCACAAAGTGAAAGGAAATCAAATGTCTTTCCTCAAACCACCAAATATATAAAGAAAACAATAATAATTATAAAAATAAAACTAGACCTATCGATCTATGCATGAAATGAGTCAAGGGACTAAAAAAATCTGACCAAAACAAACCAAAAATTTCAAACTTGACAAAATCCTCTAAGCAAGCAGTAAACAAACTGCTAAAATTTTCTAAGATATCAGAGCTAGACATCAATTTAATTTCATGTACTTGAATAAGCCCATTGTTGCTTAGATTTAAACTTCTTAAATTAATTATCAATCATTTAATACTACGACACTATCTATGTGAAAAGAAATAGGTCCCAGCTTCATCAAATCTAACTTCATTTCCAGTCAAAGGTCAAATCCAAAGGACACTAACTCGTTACTCTAGGATGGTGCTAAAGTTAAATACACAAAATAAAATAAAAAATAAAGATATGATAAAAAATAGACCTGCAAGATTGTATTGGTCGAGTGTGGCAAGGACACTAATAAATGAGACTAGAGAGGACACCAATAAATGAGACTAGAGAGATTTATAGAATGTAGTAGTTACTAGTGTGTGTCTATTGTGTGATTAGTGGTATAGTGGAGAGACCTACCAAAAAGGGAAGTTGGTCTCTGGAAAGTGTAGTAGGGAGATCCATAGATCATTTATGTAAAAGGAATATGAGAAGTGTTGTCTTCAAGTTGGTTATGTTATGGTAGAATTTTGTTGGTGATAAGTGGTAACAAAACAATTACATCAATAGGTAAAAAGTAAATTTGGGGCATGAGTTGGACTTACTTGTGTTATCTCATCCCTTAATGGTCCTAAGGACATGTGGGGACCTGAACAACGTAGTACCTGAAAGACTTGAAAGCATGGCTGACAAATGACTGACAAGACTATACAAAATAATGTCGGTCTCATGTCAGTAGGTCTACTACGATGATTGTGTTGAAACCTAGTACATAAACCATTTTTCTCTTCACTTAGCTACCCATGGCTCATTTCCCTTTCCAAATATCAATAATTGTTTTCCAAGAAAATATAAAATAAGCATATTAGTCTACAAAGTCATGCCACAAGGTGAAAGGAAATAAAAACAACCTTTTTCAAACCACAAAATATATAAAGAAAACAATAATAATTATAAAACTAGATCTATGAGTCTAAGCATGAACTAAGAACTAAAATAATTTAAGGGACTAACATAATCATTGACCAAAATAAAACTAAAAACTCAAAAAAAATGCCTCAAACACAAGCAACATATAAACCATTAAATTTTTCCAAGATATCAAAGTTAGACATCAAGGTAGTTTCATGTATTTGAATGAGCCCATTGATGCTTTGCATTAGTCTTGTTAAGTTAGTTATTTATCATTTAATAATTGTCGAACATTGTCTATGTGAAAAGAAATAGGTCCCAAACTCATCAAATCCAACTTTATTTCCTGTCACAGATAAGAAACAAATAAAGTAATGATTAAATATGAAACATTAATCTTAAAATAACACACATCAAATAAATGTCGTTGTAATGTTACAATGAAAAATACAAATATAGAACCTATTTTTACCTGAATTTGACATATAGTAATCTTGCATGATCAATGGAACATGTATACCAAAATAAGAGTCCTAGGGTATTTCAATTTTCCAGTTCTCGTCTTGGTCCTCATTTTCTAAATGTGAACATGATCTTCTCTAAATGAATTGTCATTATGAGCCTCCAAAACATTATGTTCTATATCAAGTTCATTAGAGAAATTTGTTATATTGTTTTCTCCCCTTCTATCACAATCTGATCGCCAAAGAGTTAGCGCTCTTTCATATGGAAAATTGTCAATGTCCTACTTTGTTACATACAATCTTAAAGATGTATCCACATGTTTATCAAACTTGTTCCTCAAATTCGAATTCAAGAGTGATAATGCACTAAACATTCTCTCATCCTCCACTGATCCCAAAATCATGGTTTGACACAAATCTGTTAATTTGAAATATTCTGATATGTTTTCTTGCAGGTATTGGCTAGCACTTAAAGTAGTCCATAATCTTGTTATAGCACCATTATCATTAGGATTCTCCAAAAAATGATATTTCTTCCACATTGTTTCAAAAAAGCATCCACCTTGTTGATACAATTTTGATGAATCTAAAATACCTTCAATTTGTTCTCCATGTATCAAGACTTTCTTGCAAAAATGGTCTACTAGACATTTTAATCTTTTTTTAAAATCGTCTTTTAAAGTTCTTGGAAATTGACAATCATTCCAATATTGAGGGTATACCACACACATGGCCTCTAACAATTCATCTAGGGGAAATCGTTCTCTTATATCTAATGATAGTGATATTGCAATTTCTAACAAATTTTGTCTCACTAAATCACAATATTATCAAATTGGTCTCTTGACATGGGGAAATCTTTAGTGATTCGTCCCATCTTACTAATATAATGAAAGGGAACCATATACCCACGCACTGCGATACATATTATCCCTTTTTCATTAAACGTCAATTTTTTTTCTTCAATATTTTCTATATTGATGATTTTAGTCGAACTTTTAAACTTTGGACCAGTAAAAGAGTCTGGCATCATATACAAATTATCCAATGCAAGACATGTTGATTTTCTTGCATTTGTGTATTCCGCAATATACATCATGTGATTCAGAGACATTTTCACGAGGACATTCATTTCATGTAGCATAGGAAGAATTCTAGCCAATGTCAATAATGTCTCTGTATTAGTTAGTCAAGAAAGAAGATCTTGAGCTTTGTCTACATTGTAGTAATTTTCATACATCAACCCTATCAAATATTTGAACTCACTAAATAGTCTTCGAGTTGGTCCATTTAATGACATCCATCTTGTATAAACATATTTTAGTAGTTTTTTCCATCTATAACGCCATCTGCAAATTGTTGAAACTCTAAATATCATTTGGGACTATCAGAAAAGTATGCATGAGTCTCACGTACAAGATCTTCAACTTTTGAAATTGATGGAAACTTGCTTACTATTTTAAATGAAAGATTCATACTATGAGCCATACAATGAATATTAAGCATATATGATGAAGTTGATAGTTGTAGCCTAACACAAAGGTCATTCCTTTGTCCTTGAATTACCGATGCTCCATCTGCTCCAACACATACCAACTTTTTTACAATAATTAAATGATCCATACCACTTTCCTTCAAACCATTAAGAACAAGTTCATAAATATTTTCAACTGTGGAAGTTTCTCTCATCTTTTTAATCCCAAGTAAATGGGAATGCCTAATATGGTCATTAACCATATAAATTCTCATGCAAATCCATGAAGTATTATCTATAGTTGTAACCTCATCCAAAGACAATGCCAAAAACCTAGCATTTGCAATCTTCTCTTTCAAATCATCCTTTTCTACTTGAGCTAGATATCTTGCCCATTCCTAGCGACTGGTTACAGACCAATGAGAAAATGGAAAGTTTGACACTTGAAGAAAAGATAGAAATTTCATGTGATCTGGATAATCTTTCATAAGACGACCTTTAGATAAGATGTGAAATACAATACTCAATTGTATCATCTTGGATAAAAAACTTCTTTCCATAATCTTTTCAAATAGAGATATGATGGTTACTCCACTTGCCTCAGGTTTCCTTTTACTTATTAAATATTTGTTATATTCTTCTTCATGTTTGATATGTTGACATTCCTCAGAAGATTTCCATCTAACAATATATTTCTCTTTACCATTTACAATTTTCTTTTCATACACCTTTCTTGCAGGCTTTTGTATTGTATCTAGCTTCATCTAAAATTTCACTACCTTTCGAGTTTTCCAACTACACACATTACATCTAACTTGTTAGAAAACCTCGTTCTCATTTGTAGGAGGTATTTCTTCAATAAATGGAAAACTTGAGACCCAATTTTCTTGGAATCATCTCCCTATGGTCCACTGGCCTTTTTTCCTTTTCCGTGAATGGATTGTGTCACCTTCCAAGGAAAATTCTTTAACATTTTCATCACCAATTTCTATTGAAGCTGCATTTATCTCACCCTGATCACTTGAGGAACCTATTATTTCATCCATCGTATGGATATTAAATGCATTTCCACAAGATTTAACCTATCTCTCAGTAACAGATTGTTCAAAGGAACTTGAATCATGAAGAGAATGCGTATTTTTGGATGGAGCCTTTTGAAAGTATGATAATACATCCATTTGCCTTGATGGTTTCTTCCCACGATTATCTTTTGACATCTCACTGAATATTCCACAAGTAAAATTTAAAATCGATCTGCAAACCTGCATCAATAGTTTCCAAGAGTTGAAATATGCTTCATATAAATTCACTTGTTCATAGAAAATAGAATTGTACTTTACAAAAGAATTGTTGAGTAAACATTGAAAGAACATATATCAAAAATTGAATTTTGAGGCAAAATGGAATTTCACAAAAAATATTTAACAATGATAATGGGAAACTATTAAATTTTAAGACATAAAATATAATAATTCATTTGTATAACATTGAAACAACATCATCCTTGTAGGTCTATCTTAGTCCTTTTGGTTTACTAGTTTGGCTTGGGTCAATATCCATGCTAGATATATATGGATGGGCTTTGAATCATTCCCATTCCATGTAGTCATATTTTTGGACAAATTCTATTAGAAAAATTAGTGACTCTTTGAATTCTGTGCAGAAAATAGAATATTAATCCTCACGGATTTGAATGTAGGCATGATCTAGCATGAAATCCATTATTAAATGAGTAAATTTCATATGGATTTGTTGTAGAATTTCTTTGTTGTTTTACATTTGTGTAACCATCTATCATGCCAAGCACTGGGTGAATCAATGAAATTTGCATGTGTTAAATAGGAATTCTATGTCAAAATTTGTAATTCCATCTACAGTTTGCATTAGAATTTTAATGAATGTTGTTAAACAACCACAAATTTGTTCATAACTGGGAATCCTGACTAGGTCTGGATCTTGAGGAAATTCTTGAGATAAGGTGAAGTGGATATCTAGTTACCACTAAGGGAGCAAGGTTGGGTGCACCATTTGGGAGTACAAAGTTGAAAAGTTCATCTCCCAAGAGTACAAAAGAAAATCTAGATCCTAGACATATAACAACGATAAGAAAAACCTTAATTTTTGTAGTTGTTAATTTCATAACAATGCAACATCAAACATATCAGTCACCGACTCACCAGTATGAAGTTGGTGTAAATCAATATGCATGAAAAGGTTACCATATTGCTTGCACATTTCATATTAAGGTTAGGGTAATTGATTTTACATCCTTTCAAAGAAGCAGGTGGAAGGATATCAACTAGTAGTTTGGATGGAGGCCACCCCACATCTTATTGTCATATTTTCCTAAGCCCCTTAGACCTCCAAATATGATAAGCATAAGTCAAATTGAATCCTATATCATTATTATATATAGTTGGTACTCATCAACAAACTGTGCACTATATTATAATATCAACTTCACCTTTTAGGATATCTAGATTTCAAAAATTGATTTGAGGTACAAGTCATTACCTAGTTCCACATCTCATAATTTTTTAAGCATAGTTTTGTCTGTTAGAAATTTTGTTTGGAGGTTTTCTATGTGAAATTATGTCTCGCAGTAGTTAGGGTATGGTCAGATAAGGGATAATGGAACATGTTTCAGGGGATTCCCGGAGAGACCCTCACAATTTAAGGTGGAAGTGCAAGGGATGGAAAAGTCTAGGACACAAGGGACCCCTTCAAACCCCCTTCGCTGAATATAGGAACAATATTGGAAACATTAAAATAATCTTTAAAATTACAAATGTGTTGAGTGTAGGCCTTTCTCCTTTGGATTCTCAATTGTTGACGATAGTATCTCTTTGCACCACTATTAAGGTGTGATTAGTTTCATGTTGCGCCATTAATAAGGTGTTATCAATTTCTTACTACACCAGCTGTAGCATGTGACTACCCCTAGATCCTTTTAGAGTCAACCATTTTCGAGGATATCAATATTGTGTGTTGGATACTCCACATCATGAACTTGGAAACTTTTATTAGACTTAAATTCTACTGAGTTGTAGGTGTATAGAGACATGCCCTAGCCTCCTATACCAATATATATAAGAAAGGCATACTAAGGGAGAAAGGAGGAAAATTTTAAGATAAACTTCTGTTTCGCATCCCGAGGGAGAAATGAGGAAAATTTTATGATAAACTTTATGTTTGCTACAATTGAAAGAAGCTCTTCTACACTAGCCTTCATTAATCAAAGTGTTCATGCTTGTGTGGGAGTCAAGGAGGAGTTGGAGCAAGGGATTAAGAGGAACATTCAACTAGGAAATGAAGGTAAAAGTTTGGTGGTTGTAATGTTTCTCATTTATGAATATAGATCTATAGTATTTCCCCCTCCATTATCATTTGTGCTTAGTATTGTATGCAATTCAATGGTAGATATGTTCTCCCTTAAGTAGATTAGGTTAGATCTAGGGGTATTTGACATTCTTCTTGCTTAAGAAGGTTTCAGGTTGGTCTTGTTGTCTTATTATGTGTGGGAAGTAGGTTCTAGTAGTTGGAGTTGAATCTCTAGAGCTACATCAACTAGGATTATACATGGAAAACCATCAGGTGAAAGGTATGGGCCATGTTCTTGTTTCTCATAGCTTATGTTATGATCAATTAGAAGTCTCATTAGAAAGCCCAGTTCATGGAGTTCCACATAAACTATTAGGCATATTAACAGTGTTCCATGCAGTTTTGCTCCTCACATTTCACGCGCTCCAGGGGTGGAGGGCCTAGAGAAATGTTCCTCCATGCCACATCTTTAGGGGAAACTCGAGAAAACGCATTAGGAAGCATTTCCCTAGTGTGTGGGATATGTTTCCACAAAAGGTGGGCATATAGGTGCTCCCCCCAATAGCAGGGGATTGCTTGGTCACCCCCAGCCTTGATCTTTTTGTCCAAAAACCCTTTAAGATAGAACAAATATAGGGGATAGAGCTTTGAGGTGTTTGTGACTTTGGCAATTAATGGTAATCTTGGTAATTAATGGTAATAGTAAAAGTGATAACCTTGAGAATGCTACTAGAGATTCTATCAATGGGTGGTGTCCTATAACCTTGTTGAGTGTCACCTATAAAATTACCGCTTAGGCTATGACATTGCACGTAAGAGATGATGCTAAGAAGATTGTGTGTAAGGAGCAGATTAGCTTTGTACATGGGTGCTTTACTCTAGATAATGTGATCTTGGCTCGAGAGGCTATGCAATGGGCCAAGGAGATTAGTTAGCAAGCTCTCTTTTTAAATATTGACCTTGACAAAACCTATGATCGAATTTACGAGACAGTCATTACTGGCATGTTGATCTTACTGGGTTTTGCTTCGCAATGTGTAGAGATGGTCAGTACCCTATTTTTTTGTGCCTCTGCATTTGTTTCAACAAATAATGAATTGTCTCCCCATATTCATCTCTTCAAATATACGAGGAAAGAATGCTCCTTGGCACCCAATTTTTTATGTGTTGACAACAAAATCCCTTGGTTGTTTGTTGGAATTAGCATGTTTACAAAGACGATTATGGGGAGTATCTCTCCAGATAATCCTGATATGGTGAACAATAATTCTATAGATGATTCGCCCCCTTGTGAAAATGGTTTTCTCCAACCTTTAAAAATTGCATACCTACACCATGCTTTGTAGCTCTGATTGAAAACTGATACAACAATATAGGAGAAAAACAACAAGAGCCTAATGTAAGCAAGTTGAATGACTACATCAAAACGTTGTGGAAAAGGAAGGAAACCTATAGCTTCAGGGATTTGTAATGCACTAAAAAATCTAATTTAGCATAAGAGTGAGGACATATGTACCATGGAAAACTTGGTGGCTGCTTCACAAATTCAAATGGGCTTGTTTGTGTGTATTCAAGGTGGTTTTGTTGTCACAGAAAACTAGAGAGTGTGATTTGGTCCTGCAACACATTTTGGGAGGTACTATAATTATTTTTGTTGGGATTCTTTCTTATTCAATTTAAGATTATGACATTACAAGGCTAAGTTGAGAGGGTGATGAATTCCATGGATGTTATAGTGATTTGACTAGAGGCTGGGAAGTTCTGGGAGACCATGGAAGTGATAATATATTTTTTATTGATACCTCAAATGTGACCAAGCTTAAAAATAAATATGGTTCTGGTGAAAAAGGACAAAAAATACAACAAAAGAAGCAACAACAAAAATTTGAGATCTAATGCACCTCTAAAAAGCAGTTCTACGTTGCCTCACATTTATTATAGCTATTGCAAAACTCTCATATATGCTTGAACATGAGAGGAACATGATCACAACATTATTTTGTTTATTCTCTTCCTCTACGAATTTCATGGCAAGTAAAATCATCACTTTCTTTTGTTAGTTGAGCATTATATGGAAGGCTTCATGTAGTTGTTTCACAAGGTGCCAAAATTTCGTTTCAAGAGACAACTGTTTAACAAACCCATATTAATGAATCCTATTGGGTCGTGTTACAACTAATACTTGAATATATCATTCTAGAAATTCTCCTCCTTCTAGATTGTAAATTCATCATATATTTTCCTAGGACAAGAACCGGTGAGTGATTCCGTAAGAAAGGTATTTGAGATGCTAGTTGGAGTGTCTAGAAAGTTTCAGGTATTGGAAGGGTACTTCCACAATTGAAACAAGGTGGACAGGGATGCTTGATCTATTGGAAGACTACTTGAACTTCTTAGATTTTACATATTGTCGAATGGATGGGAGCACTTCAACATTAGAAAAGTGGAATTGGATAAATAACTTCAATAGCCCATATAACAAAATTTTTATTTTTCTTATTTCAACTCAAGCAGGTCGGGTTGGAACCAATTTCGCAGGTGTAGATACAATTGTTATATATGATTTATATTTCAGTCCTCTTCTTTATTTATGATATGAATCATGATCTCCCAGGATAGGCCAAGACAAACCGGTGATTGAATATCAGTTGATAATAAAGTGTAATGTTGAGGAGAGAACATTGCAGCAATAAGGAACAAAGTTGGATTTGGAGAATATAGTGATAAATCTTTGTAAAAATGAAAATTTAAATAATTACCTAAATCACAAAAAACCTTTGTGTTTGTAGAGACTGCCATAATACCATCAATTGCATCTCCATAATTCTCAAGTGAAAAATTATTGTGAGGTATTATGTCCTTGTGCAATTACTAATAATGGTAAACCATGTAGAAATGTTTATGTTGTGAGTAGAGTTCATTATACAAATATCAATGGTTCAATATTTTTGGTAATACAAAACCCCAACTAGGTTTCATTGGTTTACTATGTTAACCAAATGAGGTTTCATCAGTTTATGAAGTACATATGACATTCTAATAGCTCACTGTGGGTGTTTGTACTACCTATTTCTTCTACTCAAGGAAAAAGGTCTACTATCTGACAATACAATCAAAGGGAAGCTAGGGAAAAAATAAATTGCATAGTTAGGCCCATATGTGATCGAAGACATATTTCCTTTGGGAGCGATCTAGATGAGGACACTCAAAAGGGAAATTTTTTGTGCCTATCACCTATGTAGCTCAACTTAAAAGAAATAATCCATGACCCTTAGTAGGTTTACAAGTAAAACACCCTTGATGCACTAGTAACCATGGGCTAATAATTTTCAATGTCCTCTATCATCTCCATCCATCACATGTCAAATTCTCTCCATGGTTTTGGCCCCAACATTGATGGGTACAAAACTCCAAGCTTGGGATTCAAGCCCACAAAAGACTTTTGTGTGCCAACTCCTCCACAAACCTCAAGCCTAAGGTTTGGAGTACCTCCCAAGCGACGAATCTCAACAGTCCCTCTTATTGAGGGAGGAACCTCCAATGCTAGGAAGTCTCCATCAACATTTCCGACGACACTAGCCCATCTAACATCCATCACCGCAACTTACTCTGTGGAATGAACTCTGCAATCTCAATAGTGCCTCTGCCTCATCACATTTGAACGTGAAGATCCCAAAGCTCCATAGTGTTTCTCCCTCTAAAGCTAGTATCTCTCTAAGCCTACACAATCTCCATTGGCTCAACCCCGCAAACACTCATCCCCTTAGACCAAATAACACTCTTGCAAATCCCTCCAATCTTGGATATTAAACATAATGATCTGATGAAGGCTCTAGCCTGCCAATATGTAGTCCATCACATGAAGTAATCTCGATCATCCTGATCTCATCCATACCAAAGAAATCTTCAAGTTGTCCCAACCATCCATGACAAGTCATGGAAATTCCATGATCAATAATTTGTACTACAATAAACTATAGTTCACCAGGGTCTCCACCAATCCACCAGAACTCCCAACCAATCTCACTACAAAGTCAGTTAACACCAAATCTCCATGTCTTCAGTTGAACCTTCTGCTCCATGATCTAGAAACCCACAACTCCCTCTGAGTTGCTTTATTGTACACACTTTGGTTCACTGTCCCTTCAAAGTAGCTCAGACACAATCTGATACCATGTTGTTTTTGCACGATCCTGGTGTCTAGGATGGAACCTTAAATCACTGAAGTTACCAAACCAAGGATCACAATGAAACTACTTTGCACAACGAAATATAAACAATAGTAAATCTACTAGTGCACAAAATATACACAACTTTTTACACAAATATGTACAACCCAACTTCATTATATTAATCAAACTGAATAATACAATAGTCTAGGGCTCCTGTACCAGGGATAATGGCCCTCATACATCCACTAATACAAAATTGGGGCTTGGTGTCAATTCCTTGACAACCAATTTACCCTCAACAAGATACTTTGATCATTTAGCTGATGTAGCATGCAATCACAACTCTTCTCGATCATACCCTATACCTTCTCGGTCCTTTGACTCCCAATCTGTAGCACTGCCTCTATCAATGATCCAAGTCCATTTGGCCACTTAACCTCGACTATCCAATCTGCTCACTAATTGTGCCTTTGTCCATCAAGGGAGCAACACATCGAGACTCTTGTCGAGTTGTCCACAACTCCGTTTGTAAACAACTCACAACTGCCCATTGTTGCTCCTTAGCTACTCAGGGAATTCAACCCACTATAGTCTTCTTGCGCTACTCCAATGAAGACTAACATAGGGAATGGAGCGCTGCCACTTATCAATGTAAGATGCTCCTCTCTCACAATAAACATGGAATAGGAGGACTACCCATCTTCTGTTGTAGATGTCCTTCTCCACACGACAAGTCTAGGGCTACTCAAACTACTCGTGGTTAATCATACCCTTGAGCTCTTCTTCTGCCACTCAAGAAACCACCTAAGTCCATGAAGATGGTGCACAACAGGCTCCAACTTGGGCACTATCACGTTGTCCTCCAACATACCATAAATTCCCAATCCATTGTCCACACTTGGTCTCACACTACCCTCCAACAGACCATGAGTGACAAATCCTTGTTGTAAAACTAGCTCTTGGTTATGGCATCCAACCACCTAGGGAACCCTTCCTCTTGGCTACTAACAGACTTCCAAATTTCCCTCTCCTAGGACACCATCCACTAGCATCAATTCAACCTGAACACATCAATACAATACATACCTAGCACTGTGCAGCTTCTGCGTCACCCTGGCACAGTTTGTTACACGCACAACTTGCACTCGTGTTGCCTACACTCACGCTGCCCACATTCACGTTGCTTGCACTCACGCTGCCCGCACTCTTGTTGCCTGCACTCGTGCTACTTGCACTCATGCTGCCCACACTTGCATGCCCACACTCGCACTGCCTGTTAGTGTCGGTCTTGAGCCCTCCATCAGTGATCAATAGCTCTTTGCATATGCATAGTTAGGTGTCTCATCAGTGTCAATTTTGCATCCCACTAGGCATGCCATAACACTGAATGGAGGAGCTGGTCTTTGTTCCCTTCTTGGCTTTGCTGGATCAGGTCATACTACAATGTAATTGAGTCATACTTGTTTTTTGTTTTTTTGTCTTGAGGTCCCAGGTCTTAGGTCTAGGGTTTTGAGTCAAAATCACTTCAAGGTCATGACTCAAGGTCAGTGAAGTGCCCAGCAGCCGAAGGAGGTATGTACATATGTTCATTGTTATTTCATCAGCTACAGATCATTTTATACCTTGGATTTAAAAACCTTGTTTTTAAGTCCAAGGTCATGTCAAATTTGTAAAAATAAAGAAATTTTCAGAGGTTTGCAAAAGTGCCGGTAACAACCCTAGTTCCTTCGCCACCGTCCATCAGATGGTCAACCTGCAAAAAGAACGGAGTCAAACGCATCAAAAGAGCTCATTTCAGGACAAAAAGACTCTAAACAGTGTTCAAAAGAAAAGCAAGTATAAACATTATAAAGTGGATTTTTGAGTTAAATTTTTTCAAATGAAAGCATATAAAGGTAAATTCCCTCTTTGAAAACCCTCATTGTGCATTTGGGAGCAAGAAATTACAAGGAGAGAGGCAAGAGAGCGATTTGGGCAATTTGCAGCAAATTCCGAGCTTGGGAAGGTGCGCGACCATTCTTCAGGTGTGCGCGACCACCTGGGTGGTGCGCGACTTTGTGGTGAGTTCTTCACCGTATAAAACTACACGGGCGCGACTAATACAGTGTGCACGACCATTCTTGGGTGGTGCGCGACCATTCTGGCTGCCTGCACAAAAACTCACCCAAATAATTCAACTTCTCCAAATCCTCTCAAATTTGTCAAGCATACTTCACAGCATTTTGCAGGCAGGGCAGCGGTCATTTTGACTTGTTTATTCCACCTTGCTCAATAACACCATGTCAACTACTGAGACTAATGAGCAAGGTGATGACCGATCATCATCTACTGAGATTGAGACACAACGGAGGCCTCGTAGGGGAGGCAAGAGTGGCCAACACAAGAAGGTAGAGCCCACATCATTGACTGAGTTGCAGGCTTGCCCATTTGCAGTATCTTGTTTTCAGCACATGGCTTGTTATCAGGTTTGTGAGAGGGCTGTCACACATTCAGCATCACAGAGAGTTGGCCCGGTTGTTTGTCCTACATCTCCATGACAGGCAGGTCACCCTTGCAAGGGTGAATTTTGTATTTTCTCCAGAGGCTATCACAGAGGCTACTGGGATACCCAATGTGGGTGAGGTGTGGCCGAAGCGCAAGTGGCTGGACCTAGTATACTACAAGCCATATGTCAGGCCTACCTATGTGCATAACTTGTCAAGGACCTTTCCTATCAAGTTCCTTCGAGCAGAGTATATAGATATCATGAGACTCATTATGCACTATCTCACATGCGAGGGGAGATTCTCACAAGTATTTTCTTGTCATATCTGCATGATGATGCACTTCACCAGAGTGAGAATCATGAACATCTCAGCATACTTATTTCACGACACTCAGAGGATGGCCACTATCTTTCAGAGACAGACCCC